>VZTG01006865.1:0-92835 GCA_013397845.1 Melanocharis versteri | reverse complement strand
CCGCTCCATGGAGCCGCGGCGGGGCTCTGTGAGTCCGCCTCCGCGGGGGCCTCGCCCGGCGCGCGTCGAGCCCGCAGCCGGGGTTTGCTCCAGGTAGCTCGCCCGACGCTGCTTCCCGAGGCGCAGCGAAGGCTGTGCCCCGGGTGCGCCGCTCGGCGCAGCCTCCAGCCGGGTGGTCCCTGCTCCTGCGCCGCCCCAGCCTCGCCCGGTGCCCCCGGGTCAGCCCGGCCTGGACGTTAACGGGACCGAGCCACAGCCAAGATTAGCAATAGAGGAGCAGAGGGAACGAGGCTGCTAGACGCCCAATTCCTCACTTTACTTTTCCTTTCCCTAAAAAATTATGACAGAACTTAAATACACGAGCTTAGAAATGGTAGGGAAAAGATGCAACGTGCGGAGACTGAGATGCATAACAGAATATCCAGGTCTTTGCTGAGTTTTTTTGTTTGTTTGGGGAGTAATAATAACAACAACAACAATAATAATACTAATAATGATTTGAGGTCTGTTTGGACTCGGCCCCGCGTTGGGGTCTGGACACGATGCGCGCAGAGGGCCACCTGTCACCGTGTGCGTGCCGCGCCCGGGCGAGCATCCCTCAACTGCGGGCCACTCCCGCCTCCCCTCCCCCCCGGGAGGCTGGCCCCTGCCTGGCACCGCCAGACAGAATGCCAGCAGTTTCGCACTTGGCCCGTCTCTTTGAAGGAATAGCTTCCGCCTGGGGGCTTCGGGAGAGAAGGGGCGTGAAATAAGCCCAGGGCAGCACCGGGAAGGGCCGAGTCTCAGCGGGGCGTGCAGTGTCGCTCAGGCAGCCCGGCCGCCGACAGCCCCTTTGCTGCCTGCACCGCCGGGGCGGGAGTGTCCCTCGGGCTGCGTTTCGCCTGCTTCTCTGGAGCGCACTGAGGGGTGAAGCGCTTGCCAGAGCAGGCGAGCTATTACAGCAAACGGGCAGGAACCGCCAGCCACAGCACACTCGAAGGCAGCTGTGAGAGCAGGCACCAGACCACCAGACCTCCACGGGCAGCAGAGGTGATGCAATTAATCTGCATTAAGCTGTGCAGTGAAAATGCCAGACGGATTCTGCTCTGGGACTTCCACGGCTGCCAGCATCAAGTCTCTGCATCAGACTGCTGTGTGAACCACTGGCACACGCATTTTAGATGTGCCCCAAGTTAGGCACTGCTGAGATTTCAGCAGAAACATACTGCCTTTGAGGACCTGCTCAGAAAGCAGCCTCATCCCACTGAGCGGTGTGCAGTACGGGCAGGCTGTAACAGGTCTCTGCATGTCTCTTCCTGAGAGATGTCAGTGGAACACGTGAGATCAACTCGTGTCAGTTCAAATACAGATCAAATACCGAAAGCAGCTGCCTGGAAAGCTGAGCCAGTCATTCTAGTAAGCATGCATACATGTATGCAAATGTATGTGTAGACCCATACATGCATATCCACACACGGGCAAGGAGAGAGAGCTGGGTAGGTAAAGGCACACTAGAGGGCCAGAGAGACTGCAATGGAGGCTATGGCTGCTCCACCAGATTGCATTGGAATTGCCAATGTGAGCACATCAAATTATTATTGGAGCATTTGTACCTCTCGTGCAGGCTACCAACAGCACTGGTGCTGCTCTGTGTTGCTACAGATTGGAAGTGTAATCACAGCTTTCTTTCAGAGGCACTTTCCCAGAGCAGGGTGCTTTTTTCCCCCATTTATTTCCTTATTAGATCACGAGAAGCCAACTTCTGTTTTGAGTGTAATATTTAATTTTTCACAAGCAAATACCTCTATAATTAACAGTATTTCCCGTGCCTTTTTATGCATATTGTGACATTTCTACTCTGCAGGGGTGAGCCCAACATGGCACTATCAATGTGTTTCATGTTTTCTGGCATTTTATGTATGATAACCCATTAGCGGCCTCCCATGGGTCTTCCCAAGCTTATTATTCCTTATCAAACTAATGTTCAGATAAAATCTCTGTGGTATTACTCAGATGAGAATTAAGTAAACAGAATTTTACCTCTGTTTCAGGACAGTGGAGTCGGGATCCTTGCAACATTTTGAGTGTATGCTAGTGTGTTTTATTCCTAACATGCAGCTAGCTGACAAATGTTTCTCAGCAGTAAGTACCGCGGCCAGGAGAGAGAAGTAAAAGAAAAACATTCTGTGAAACCTGTATCACATATTGAGGTTTTAGGGGTGATAAACAGCATGGTTAGGCCTTGCTTTTAATTTGCTCATCGTGTCACACCAAAATAAATTCCCCTTAGGACTTTCTCCATTTCTACCTCCCATGGTACATCCTCCTCCTCAGAACACCTACTGACACATGCCCAGGTGCTGACCATTTTCAATTCAGCCAAATCTCATATATCCAAAAAACCAAGCAGACTGGGATTTTCCCTTCTCTCTGCAGTTTGTGCAAATATCAGTAGGATATATATCTTGGTTTTATTTCATGAACAGAAAAACACAAGATTAAAGACAGTTTGAAAAATAAGAGTTGGAGCATTTAGGAAATACTAATTGATTTCACCTTCTAGGTGAAGGTACAGGTAAGAACAACTGCAGCAGCTGTCATTCAGTATAACTTTACTCAAATCAGGTAAGCTGACTTGGTTCATTATCTTAAAAGAGGAAAGGAAAAAGCAGTGCAGAAATTTTAACCATATTTGCTCAGTCAGTACCAGGTAAAAGGTGCCATAATATTTTTATGTCTCAGCTCCTTTTCCTTATATGTTAATGATTGCTTTTCTTACTAGCATGAACGTTTAAGAGATTATGAAATTTTCTCCAAGATGAAGATTTGTAGGCATAAGAAAGAAACTTATATTGATTATTTAAAATAATTTTATTCAATTTATTAAAACATTATACGTTATATTTTTTATTAGTTTGAGATAATGGAGGAAGATTTTCTCAGACATTATTATTATAATGTAATTTTAAATATGCTTTTACCAATGTATTGCTCGTTAGCAATGATGTAAAATCACACAGTACAATAGTATTTCTTGTTGCAGTTTAGATTTTTTTTCTATGTTTGTTTTGGAGACTAAACTTGTGCACAGAATAAGACTTACAAATTTTTTTTTCTCTGTATTAATCTAATTCATGAAATCTGTAACAAGTTAATTTCATTAATTCTATTGTTACAGACTGTGCAGTTCTCCCAGACAGAACTCTGCAAGTGGCAAATGGTTCTTGCCAGCCCACACCAAGCATTCCATGCTATTAAGTCTTTCCTTCCACATAACTCAGTGTATTACCATTTATGTACTTAAACACCATTAGACAAAACTCAAGTTTCTGAGACTTGAGACAAAAAGATTCCTTTTATCGACTGATTGAAGAATGTGGATTCTGTGAAAGAAGTTGAGGAACCCCAGCAGAAATCTCTCATTTTCTATGAAACATTTATCGGCAGAGATACCATTCTTGTGAAGGTTTAGTGCGGCAAAAGAGTTGTGAATGAACAGAGAGACAGGAACATGCAAGGGAAAGGAGAGGTAGAGGAAAAGATTGATCCAGGGATGTGAATAAATACTAACACTTTCTTTGAAACAAGCAAGTACCAACCTCAGCTGTAGGACTCTCACACTCAGGTTGTTTTTCTATGCCAGACTAGAATCTTGAACTATATTTCTGTTGTGTTTTGTCTTTGGTTATTGTTTTATTCATTAAAAGGTAAATATAAAAAAATAGGACAGGTCAAACACAAGTGCACAACTAGAAAAAATTTACAATACCAATATTTGGTATTTGCTCAACCTTAATTTCAGGTCATGACAAGCAGATTCTTGTCTGACTTTTTGTCAAGACTTCCAAGTTATTCAGGTAAGAAGATATTTGGGGTTTGTATTTTAATAGAGGGAAGAAAGTTGCTTGGCTTTATTGACAGTTAAATTGCTATTTAATTTTATTATTGCAGTTTACATTAGAAGTATGCAGAATTCTATGTAGATTCCCATTTTATTACTACTTAAATCTCAACAATTCATATTTTTGGTGGACAGCAAGCAATTAAACTTCTTCTATCTGCCTACATTTGTCAGTTTCACAGAATTCACATCTGTTATTTTTACTGACATGCTACGAGCTCTTTCTCCTTTCTTCTCCTAACCAGAGTTTTTGAATGATTTAAGCTTGTTTTTCTTACATCAGAGAGTGGAACTTGGTGCAGTAGGGTTCACTGCTTTCTTTTGCAATTTTTTAATGAATAGTAGAACAACATCACTAAAGTTTTTTGTGTTTTTCAAAGTCATTTAATTTTTGTCCTCCATGATTATTTTCATGTCTGTGCTTCCCAGTAAGTACTTACTTTCTGTCAGAATAATCGGCTGTTACGTTTTGAGGTTTTTCTGGCACAGTCTTTCGGTGTCAGGGTTTTAGGAAAACGAGGTCTGATGAATCAAACCTTGTACTGGAGTGAGATGTGGCTCCAGACTGGAGACATCTAAATTCAGGTGTGCACGTTTGAACTCCTATGTGTCCTAAGCTCCCTGTAGAGCCAATGGAAATTTATTCACTACAGTGATGGGATCTTAGAGGAAAGTTCAGCTTTCAGTGTGGGTTTTGATTTAGCTACATCCTCTCTAAGCACTCTACTGAAGGGGGAAGACCCCAAAGCAGAAGTGCCCTGTGCTGTTTGAGCTTCCCAAGACTAACCAAGATGCCTGCAAAAGGTAAACAGATGGTTTTTGACCTGCCTTGCATTGTCTTGCCAAGGAAGTTACCTCATAGGTGACCTGTACATTTCTGTATGTTAGACCAACTATTCTGTGAAATTTTACAGGCTTTGGACACCTATGCACAGCCACCTGAATCCACACTACATCCCTTTTGGCTCTAGTAAGAGATCAACTCTCGCATGTAAACACCAGCATTATAGATACACAGAATCCGATGTTTGAATCTGCATCCTTAGAACAACACGGCAAAAGCCTTAAGGCAGCAAAGTTTGTTGAAGAAGAGGAGAAAGTAAACCTAAGGAATGATCCCTTTCTCATTTTTCTGAAAGAGCTGAAACCTTTACCTGTGTTTATAGGGGTGGTATCCTGGTAAAGGACCTGAAATCTTGGGAACAAGTGGCATATTTGAATCAGGAGATAAAAGAAAACAACAGGCAGGATTCCAGGGCAACTAGCCAGACATTTTAGGTATCTTTAAGTATGTGGAATAAACAGAAAGAATGAAATGTCTTGCTGCACAAACAAAGCTATAACTTATTCAGCAAGTCAGAGACTTTGTGGGTTAAATCAAAGGATTGGAGTGTTGATAGAGAATGGTACAGGCTGTTCAGGAAAGAAGGGCTGGGAAAAGGGGAAGGCAGCATTGTGTTACCAAGAATGTGTTTACAGTTTGCTAAACGAGAAGGCAGATACATCAAAAGTCTCTAAGGGAACTAAAAACAAGGCTTCAAAAGATTGGTCGACCTCAAATCAATGTGGGAGAAGAGGTGACTGAACATCTTAAACACACAGAAAAAGGAGACATTTCTTGAAGTTGTGGGGCTGTTGTTTTACATCCTTAAGTGGTAGAGTGTATACCTAGATTTATTCTCTCTTAATGGTGTGAAACAGCTGAGAAATGTAAAGATGGAACTCTCTCAGTTCTGGTAAGAGTTCAAAATAATAGGATTGAGAACAGCACTTCAAAAGAGAAGGTGGTGACACACTTAGATGACTGGTAGGAAAAGTCAGAAGATTTTAATGGAACATACACTGAGAGAGTCAGCCATGAGAAGCTGTTGCCAAAAAAAAAAAAAAAACACAATATTGGCACGAAAGCTAGTAGACATTCAGAATGTATTACCAGGAGTGTAACATGTAAGAAACTGTTGTTTTGCTCTAGGTGAGCAGAAGTTTACATCAACTTCAAACTTCGTGTTTGACAGAGGTGTAAGAAGAACCCCCTGCAGGGAGCCTAGAGCTCAGCATCATGGATGATGAGGTAATGTGATCTTTCTGGAATGTTGCAGCTGGGCTTGTTCTGCCTAACAAAAGATACCTTTAAGATATGTCATATAGTTTATAGTTGTGAAAATGAGAGTACTAAGAAGACAGCTAACATATTAATCAGAAATAGAAGTAGTAATCAATTTTTCATCTTAGCAAGGAAGACCTAAACTATGCATAAGTGGGATGTTCCTAACTATAAAAAGAGTTAAATACTGGGAGATTTCACATGAGGGAGTTGTGGAATCCATATCTTTGAAACATATGAAGCTTTTTCTAAGAGTAGGGTTTTTTCCTGCTTTGGGATTTTCTAAGTGTCTGTAATGAGACATTTTTTCTCCAAAACTTAGTGTCCCCCTTTTTATCAATGATATTTTGGGAAACTGAGTTTTCATGCTGTTAAGAAAGACATGCAGCCAATCTGGTTGCACTCTCAGATGCCATTTGAACAGTGTGATTCAACTTTGGAAGCATACATAGCTTAAGAGACCAAATACAGTTTCTGTGCTGACCTTTACGTCTGAAAAGGGTGAATTCTTCCCTTTGGACAGAGCCCTATAAAAGCCAGGAGGGTACCAGCGCATTCAAGAGCAGGAATTTGGCTTGCATCCATTGTGGTTTAAAACAATGGACTTTAAATGAGGAAGTCAACTGCCTAATCATAGGCACTCTTTTAGATTCCTTAGGGTACCCCAAAATCCGAGTAGGTGTAACCCCAGCCTAACAGCAGGTCCACACCCACCCAAAGAGCAGGAGGGATATTCCACTTTCCAGGAGCTCCACAGAGCCTAAAATGGCACCAGGCAACCAACTCCTGTGCTGAAAGTGCTTTTTGGTAGTTTTATCACTTCCTTTTTTTTTTTTTCAGCTAGCATTGTGATAAAGCATACATATTTTTTTCCTTAACCTCTACTTGGAACTCTGTTTTAAATTCAGATCACAGATTAATTACCCAAGCTTTTAAAAAAACATAATTAGTCTTCTCTCTCCACCAGACAAACACATCAGTAATGCTTTTAACGTCTGAGAAAGGGAGAAGTTTTTTAAATTGTGTGGCTTTTACAGTATATTGGTGATCTGGCTCATAACACGGCAGAATGACAACAGTTCAGCTTGTTAGTGGGTTGTGTTGAAAGTGTGTAGAACCTGAGAGCATATAAAATTCACTCATTTTGCAGACAGACTCTAGAACAAGTAGGGGATGGCAGATATTCAGGCTTGAGTCATCACTTCTCTTCCTGCCTTGTAAATACTTCTTTTGTGCTGTTCCTGAGACTCAGTTTTCTTACTTGTGATATGTTAACCCTGTTTCTTTATCACTCCATTATGACTGTGTGCTCAGTATCCAGGAAGAAATCATAAATACCTGTAAAACCATTAAAGACCCTGTAAGTGGGAACAAAAGTTACCATAAGAGGTTTGCTTAGAATGGATGCTGCACTGATTCTGCATTTTGGAAAAAAAATAGTTATTATCTTTTTTTTTTAATATTGTTTTCATTAATTTAAAGTGCTGGAAGTGGATTATTTCTATATGTAAAAGATTGCTTGTAATAAGACTTGCTGTGCATATTGAGACTCACTAATAAGAATAATGGTTATGTATATTTGTTATGGCACATTGATGACATTGACAGAGGCAAAGAGTATCAAGAAGATGTCAAAAGATGTTTCAAGATTGAAGTAGCTTTCCTTTAACAGTTGAAAACAATTTCTTTTTCCATATCTTTTATGTTTTAGAGTGCTCTGGTAGCTTTCTGATTTTTTTTTCTTTTGTCTGTGTGACAGCACAGTATGAAATTGGCTTCCTGGATTTCAAAATGCTTAATGCAGTCTTTAGCTACATTTTTGTTATTACATTCTCCAAGTGATGTTAAACTCTGACAGGAATTTACTTCAAGTTTGATTATGTGTAACAGAAATGCAAGATAATTTGTTGCGTAGATTTCCAGAACATTGCTTAATGATTCATTCTGAGAGACCGAGCTTCTATTTATTCTAAAATAAATAGATACCATTATATTCCCCCGTTATTCCAGTGTGTTGTGCCCATAGTTATTGGCTGAAGAGATGTGGCAGAAGCTGGGCAGGGCAGAGAGAAGAGCAAGCACGCCGAGGACATGGCTGTGTTGCTGTACACTTCAGCCCTGAGGTGTGGAGTTTTGGGGCGCAGGTTTTCTGCAGTGTTTTCTAGCCAAGGAAAAGCCACTGGATGGTGCTGTGGAGACAATTTGCAGTCATGGCACAGACCTGCAAGGTGCACAGCCTTGCAGGCTTCTGCGTGAGGCGTGAGAGAAAGAATTCTCACACAAAGAATTAAATTTACCCTTCCCTTACATTTTTTCTTTTCTCACACGCTTTATAGAATTCCGTGGTAAATTCTAAGTCAACGAATAAAAGTCAGCTGCAATCTTGTTACAAAGCAGGCATCCTATTTGTGTGTGTGTATGAACTTTTTATTGAAGGAAACTGGTCAAAACTTTTTGTTGGTTCAATATCTTTTCCTGGCACTGCACTCACAATAATGCCGCCATAAAGCTGTTTGATTTATTTGGTGGAAGTTTAGTACAGCATGTCATCTCTCTGTGCATTTCATGTGGCAATGTATTTGTGCCCTGCCTCTGGTCATTGCTACGCTTGCTGTGGGCAGGGTGGTTGATCTACACAAAAAGAGTTTCCTTTCCATCAGGGCTATGGTGGGACCACTATGGGGGATAAAGAAAGTAGAGAGATCTGTTATAGTCAGACCCCAAAGCCTCTGTACCTCAGGATAATTCAGCACTTGGTGCTCAGATCCAGCTTCCATGGGTGCCTTCTATGCAGGTCCTAAGAATTCCAGTGAGATCCATGTGAGCAGGTGTTAAACACTACAGTACAAGTGCCTGTATGAGATACTTTCCTACACATTGCCACACTGCAGCTGATGTAGACAAAATGCTCAGGCAAAATGTGTTCACAAATGGAATTCATCTTGCTGTAGGAATGCCATTTACTCCTTGATCACTACCAAGACCGAACATGGCACTTTGCCTTCTGTAAACATCTGCAGAGAATCTCATCCTCATAGCCCACAGAGACACAACTGGCCATGGCCTTCAGGGAAAGGACATGTAAGCAATATCGCAATTTGGAAGGGGGAATTTGTGAACATTATGTCCATGAGTGCATGAGACAAACTGAGTTATATTATCTCAGCTGCATACTTGAATTCAAGTTTGCTCAATAAGCTGATTTCTTTCATTTTCTAAGTGTCACAATCACTACTGCTCAGATATCAGAGGGAGAACTGAGAAAAATATTGAAGTAGCTATTTCTTTTCTTTGAAATTAACTGTTTGTTCAAGATAAGTTCCTTAATGTTTCTCTACAAAAACTCTACTTCATTCCAGATCACTCTTGAGTATTTAGATTTAGCAAATACTCTGTTGCATTCTCTTAAATTCACAAAATCTCTGAAAATGTATGACTATGAATACAATAAGTGGAATGATCATGCAGATAAACACACAACAGGAGAATACATTTTATTATCAGAAGAGAGATAATGAGGATATATTTCTAGTAGTCGTTCAACTTTACTCATGATGTTTCTCTAGAGGAGAGAATATTTGGAACAGCTGATCAGATAATATAAAGTAGACCTTAAAGACTATTAGCAATGCTACTAAAGTTATACATGTTGTTGCTGTAAAAGAATGGTAATAAATAAGTGCATTTAGTGATATTAGGCTATTTAGTGCAATAGAATAGTGTGTGTTTGTGTAAACAAGCACAACACTCTTGACAATAATGACTTATAAAATCTAACAATGATTTTGCCCAGTAATACTTAATGGAAAAGAACTTACTGACCTGGGAAAATATGAATATGAAAATCCAAAAGCTTTATCAATAATTGCCTTCTGGAGTTTGGTTGACAATATATTCATTTTAAAATACAATCTAATGCTGGTATTTTTACTGAGATTATACACTTTTCACCGCTGCTACCCAATGACTTTGCCTAAACACAAAATGTAGTATTTAATGACTTGCTAGAAATCTTTTTTTCCCCCCACTCTCTCAGATAATTTTGTGGGTGGAAATACTTCTCTGTGTAATTGTATTATTTGTGCAGGTGACTGTCAAGATTTTCCAGAATTTTTAGGTTTCTTATGCATGTTAAAATTTATGAATAAATTTCAAAATGAACGAGATTGCTTGAAAAAATCAGGTTTTCTAATCACTGAGATACTGTGACTGTTAGATAATTTTCTTCCATGAAGTGACTTCTATAATAATTTTATGTCTATAGAGACCTTTCTCTCTGCTAAAATATTTGTATTTGTCATCATTTAATTTTAATGTCAAATCACTTTATAATTTAAGACCCATTTCATCTGTCACTCCTATGCTTTCTTACTTCACACATGAATAAAGAACATATTTCGTGCTTTGTCTCCTAAACAATGGTTGCCAAACCAGTCAATATCAACAATCTAAAATGTTAAATTTGAAAGTAATTTTAAAAAAATAATTATAATGCTAGTTTAACATCTTGTTTCTATCTGGAAAAACTGCCGAGGTCTGATGGCTCATGAAATGAATATATTTAATTTAGAGGAAGTAAATCTTTAAAATATAGCCTTCTGCATGATTAGTCTTAATAAATTACTGTTAGTGAAAAGAAATAACCTGTGTAGAGTAAAGGGAAGACACAACACCATTATCTTTAAATAAACAAATAGATTTAGTGAAGAATATATGGTTAGACTATTTTTGGCTTTTGGAGAAATCCTACAGGAGGGGAATGGTGTAGGAATTCTCTTCATGGAGCACAGGCGTACATCTCCCACTTATACTTCCCACCATCTCTGCCCCATGAGAAGACAGCGCTGGTGCCAGGTAGCACGGATCTTGATCTGCGGTATTAGACAGGAAACAAGACCACACTGATGATGAAAAAGTATCCTTAATTGTTTTGCTGATGTGGAAGACATCACTGGCTTCATGACTGTTTTTCAGCCGTGAGCAAGGGCTGCTGGAGCCAGGAGGTGTGCAACAGCCCGAGTGGCACAGCAATGCTGGAGGAGCATCAGATTTGTTTCCAGCTTCATCAGGCAGGGTTTTAAAAAGAAAAACACAGCTACTGGAAAATTATGCTAGTAGACTGTAAAAATGGCAGGATACTTAGTCTTGGACTCTGTGTTAGGGCCTGTGAAAGTCCTGAAGCGCATGTCAGGGATGGTGACTGCAGTGCTTCACTGGAGAGGAGGTTTCTGGAGCTGAGAGAAGAGCTGTGTTGGGAAACCTTATGCACCCTAAAGCAGAACTGACTACCACTGAACCATGCTTGTGCAGGTCTACACTGTTTTTGAGTTGGAAGTATCAGAGTCATTCCACCTAGATCAGTTTAGCTCAACTCCCAGTGTTGGTAGAAAGCTTCTCCTCAAGTCTAGACTAATTAGTCCTCTTGGAATCCCACAAACTATTGTATAAACTTAATTCACCTGTAAATAAAAGTATTTTTGGGGGGAGTTATGACCCTAAGGAGAAAGAAAGGAAGGAGAACTCATGTGAGTGACAAAGAACTGAGGGGAGGTTAGGAGTGAGAGTAGGTAAGGGCTAAAAGGGACTCAGTACCATAATGTGTCACCTGATGCAAACCCAACCATTTACTAGCCTTACTTAGGTGGATGGGACACCTTACTTAATGCCAAAAGGAGCATGTAGATTATATCTGTTCAATAAACAAACCAGTTCATCCATGTCCTGCAGAAAGAGCTTATTCAATTCCTTTTTGAGGCCCTCACGTGCATAAAGACTGCTTTCATATTTCTTCTCACTTTCATTTTCTCTAAAATGCCCAGGACAAATACTGTGAGTAAATTATCCGTATTACTGATAACTTCTATACAAACACACATTCTTCATTGTTATCTGACCAAGTTATACACCTCCATTAATATAAGCCAGTTCAAGTATTAACTTGTATCTTTGTAAGGGTGGGGGTTTTTTTGGGTAACATATGTCTCTTGCATTGATATGCAGACTGCTTGAGATATTCAAGAAAATTCTCCTTCGTCTCCTTTTATCTCGTGTTCAGACAGCCTTTACATCAGCTAAATGGCACAGATAGTTGTAGCTCTGCTCCCTTGAAGCATGCTAAAACATTGCCAGTCATCATCCAAGCACCAGGAAGTGACAGTCGAAGAACTGAATGGGGCTGAAATATTTTCTGGACCTCTCAGGACTCCTTCATGGCAGCACACACCCGCAGAGGCCATGCCAGCTCAGCAGGGTAGGCTTCTAGAGCAACAACCCCCAGCCTAGCTGGCAGCAGGTGCTTGTCCCCCCGGGGGCCCTGAGGCCAGGCATGGGCACAGGCGCTTGGTGCTTGGGTCGCTCCCTCCCTCTCCAGCATTCCCAAACAGCTCTTGGCTCCCTCCTCAGCATGGGGCTCCCACACAGACCACCAGCCAAGCTACTCCCTCCCACCAACTACAGCAGAGAAAATGTCTTCTGTGTATAGAATTCATCCAAATTTCCCTCTTTTCCTCTCTTCTAATTCTAAAAAAATCCTCGTGCGCTGTGGGCAGCGTATGCCGTACTGTAAATGCTTTTCTATCAAAAGAAGATAGAAAGAAACTATTTTAGAAGCACAAAATGTTTTATAATTGACCCTGTTAGAAGCACTAAATCATGTGACATGCCTGAACTTCCCTGGATTTTTAATTCTGGAGTCAAACATTATGTGGAGAACTATTTTTTTAAAGGAATTATTCATTTTTTTTCTTTACAGTCATATCCTCTCTCACAATTTATCTGGCTTGTACTAAAAGTTTAAAAGCTGTTTAGGTGAGGAAATTTCTCAGCAGAAGCAGAACCAGCAATTCTGAAAGTCAAACTCAGCTGACCTTCCTAGGTATGCTCCAAAAATGCTCTTTAATTTTGCTTTGTTTGACATGTCGTTTTGAAGTATTTTTTCAGTTATATTTTCAGAAATGTTTTTCAAAGCTACTGAAGCTCATATGAAGGTTTAGAGGAAGTCAGCTTAATACAGAATTGCCTCTCATAAAAAGTTAACCCTATATTTGCATGGATTTTTAAATTTTTTTATTTCTTGGCAAAAAATGGTCTCAGTCGCCATCTGCTGCACCTTGCCAGTTTCATCTGAGAAATAAATCTTCTGTGATAGCAGGACATGATTGGCAATTTTCTGTCTATTGCCTGTAAAATCATGTGGCTAATAAAATAGAAATCCATCTCAGAAAATGACAGAAGCTGAAGAAAAAATAGATAGTCTTCCTTCCTGTGATTAATGACTCAACATAATAATGAGACAGTGTTTCAATCGTAGCCTTTTCTCTAATGTCTCGGTGTCTCACATGAAATATTCCAGTTAAAGCTATAAATGAATAGGCTTGTTTTTCTACTTTCTTTCTTTTTCTCATTAATCTTTATTAAGGAACCTCCAACCCATGATTTAGAAAGACCCAGACACTAACAAATGTGTTTCCCAGACTAGTACCCAATCTGCTTGGAGACATCGGTGACATCAAACTATTTATAACGCCCTTGCTCACAAATAACCTTGCCTTTACAATGGAGTTTGGTAAGGTTTCGTCTTATGTCATGAAGGATACACAGCGTGCATCTGCATTTTTAAATAGAGGACACAATCACAGAGTCTGTGCATATACTGGCAAACCCAAACTATAGTGATTGCGTTTTCACTTGTTTGGGGTTTGGTTTAGTTCTGAGGTTTTGGATATTTTTTTGTCTTATTTGTCATCCTCCCCCTCCATCTTCCATACAAAGCATCCAAAACATTCTGAGGACTGTGCCACAATACTGTTTTTTATGGCAAGAAACAGAAGTGTAAGATGAGTACCCAGGAGTGTGATGTGAAGTCGTGGGTGAGTGCTTGCAGACCCAAACCTTTCTGGGACAGTGTCAGTGAGGGGGTGAGGGAGCCAGGACAAGTGTCACCACACTGCCCTGCCATGCTGAGTTGTGTTGTGGGAGGAACATGCAGAAAAGAAACCTCAACATGAAATAACATTAATGCTATAGGTAAAATATGTGGAGAAAGACCCAGGAGTGCAATGAAGAGCTAAAATTTTTGACTGTGCAAAAACAGCCAGAGCTTCACAGCTGCTATGTGAAAGCTGCTATGTCTTTCCCTTCTATTGTTTTTTAAAGCATATAACCATGGTGAAAAATATACTAAATTAAGAAAGTCAAGGAATGAGACTGAACACTGGACATCAAGTGTTCACACAATTTTGGGCTTTTTTTCCAGACCCATCTAGTTAGATGTGAAACAAACTACGCCAAACGCCACTGAGTGCTTACTGACCCTGTCACTTGCATATTTAATTTTGTACTCTTCACAGGGAAGTGCCTATTGTAAGAAGGCTATATATATGTTGATCTATTACATCAATATGAGATGAATAAATGAATTTTCTTAGTGTGAATGAGCGTAGTTTGGCTGTAATAACAATGTTTATGTGCTCTACAGTGTATATTTACTGATACTCATTTTCTCACAATCATTTCCTCTTGTTCTTTTTTGGACTTGATTATTGCTGAAATTTCTTGATTCAGAGTATATTTTAGTTGTCCATTGTGCTCATTTATTGAAATTCAGAACAGCTATATTGGTTGTTTATTTCTTAATAGTTTTTAGGTTGTTTTTTTTATTTCCTGGAGGATAATTATACTAGTTACTTGACAAATATGCTCAAAGATAAAGTCATGGAAATGCCTCATTCTCCTGAAAATAGATGTTATAATACTTCAGAGAGCCAACAGTAAACTTTATTTATTTCATGTTGGAGTCAACAATATCCACTGCAAGATATTTGTATAGATCTATTTTTGCATAAGTAATCTTTATCCGCATGAAAGTAATTACAAACATTTTAAAGCATAATTTGGTCTATGATTAACTGTTCTTTTATATCCTACTTTGTGGAGCTTAATGTTCAAATTTTATACATTTAAAATATTTGATTTTTTTTTATTATTTTAAGATTAAAGTAATTCAGATCAGACTTTACGTGTCATGTTCATACATTATTAAATGCTGATTGTAAGTATTTACACAGATTTGTGTTTAATTAATAATTATTTATAAAGCTATCTATCATTATCATTACAGCTTTGTAAGAGAGGCCTAGGGCCACCACCCTCCTGCAGACTCCAGTGCACTCCTGCAGACCCTGTGGTCTCATCATCTGTGAATCTGGGGAGTAATGCTCGTTTAAAAATACCAATGAAAGACAGGAGGACAAGATAAACTGGGGAGACTGTGCAGCAGTCAGCATGTCAGCAACTGGATGAAATTAGAGCCTTACTGAGGACAGTGAGAAGGTTGATGGAGTATCTCCTAACTGCAAATACTATTGTTTGCTCTACATAGAGGTAAGTGAGGCCTTTCACTCAAATGCTGTAGAGAGCATAATCCAGTAGCTCTTAATAATTTATTTATCTCAGCACAATCAGAGAACAAGCATTATGACAGGAACTTGGAAAGAATAAGTGATCATCATCTAGCCCCAGGCAAATTGTATAGAACACAACAGGGCTGTCTGGCTGACAATATCAGCCCCAAGGCTGTTTCAGGGAAACAGTGAAAGCTACAGCAAACAACATATTGAGAAAGAGAAAAAGAACAGAAGCAACCAGTGATACTATAAAAAGCTAAGAATGGATAAAAGGTTTACTGTTTGCGGTCAATGTTTGATTAAACAGAACAAAATAATGAAACTTTTTTAAGGTATTTCTTAAATGAAGAAGATTTCTAATGAAATAGAAATAAGTTCTCTCTCAGATGGACAGGCAGGCAGCTTGCTCGAGGATGAAATGGTAATCAGCACTGTGAGAAAGACTCTAAATGTTATAGCTGATATGCTCTCAAGAATAAAATTTATTTTGTTTTCTAGTCAATTTTTTGACGTGAAATAATTTGTAGTTTTTTGGAATTGCAGAGTTGGGTTCTATTTCCTTCTAACACTCAGCTTTTCAAAACTTATTAGAGATGAAAATTTGGAGCACCGATAGCAGTAATAAGAGAGGCCTTACCTCCCTGTGTGAAAGATTGTTAACTACAGGGGCTGAGATAAGGTCTGGGTGCTGTTTTTTAATAAACAGAAAGGAGTCCTCTTGTTCAAAGCTTTTGACAAGTACAAGTGGTCCTCACCCATGAACTTCAGCCCATGTGCAGTTGTGAGACAGCACCATGATTTACTCCACACATATTTAGAATGAAATTTTGAAGGCAATAGACCAAACCCGAAGGGGACATCACAGTGAACCTGGTTTCTCTCTAGATAACTTATGCCCACAGTTTAGTGTTGTCCCCAGTCCCTTGTGCAATACCAGACACATGGGACTGGCCTGCCCTTTGTGGATCAGGTTCTTTCCTAATAAATGTATTTTTGCAATTGACCCAAGCATGAGTTACACCAGTATGTTAACTCTGTTTCTAGGCTGCTGTCTGGTGAAACACAGTGCTTTTCATTCCGGTACAGGCAGGGTGTTGCAATGAACTGTGGCCCAAAGACTGCTGGTGAAGATCATATTCAAATAGTCTCCATGGTCATTTTACTAAAGATTTCTGGAAATGCATTGTATCTTTCAAAATATTGGGGCTAAATGTTTTGCTGTTACCATGGGCAAGGATCTCTGCAGAAACTTGTTTCTGGTTCAGTACCTCTTTGAAGAAAAAAAATTAAAATATGTTCTTAATACATCTATGGCTGTAGCTGTTTTCTTGGCCTTCTGCCCCTTTAGTCTAAAAGAAATATGGAAATAATGAATTAAGGAAAACACATTCATTTATTAAGCATGATTTCAATCTTTCCTTTTGAAAGCATTTGCTTATCACCTCTCTGTTTGTTTAAAGAAGAGACATTACTGAACACTGGGGGTTTTTCTATTGTTTTTATTTTATGTTTGGTGACAAATTCCAGAACTAAATATAACAATGTTAGTTGAAGAATAAGAAATCCTTCATTTATAAGGAGGGGAAAAAAGCAAAACAAACACAATACTCTGCTTCATCTTTCATAAAAAATTTACTGCTTTCGCATGTTAATGAAATTCATGCTTCTGGACAAGAATTCACTGAGAAAAAAAACATTTCTTACCAATAATATAGAGATGTCTGTATTAAAAACAGGAGCTAATAGCAGTCATTAAACAGAACATAACAGTAATATGCAACTGAGTAAGGCAAGAAGAATCTCACACTCAACTGAACTTCAAAGATATTTGTGGTATGCAGAATGCAATTATCCAGCAAAATTTCCCACCGAGGATCAGGTCTATCATTTCACAGCTACAAACAATTCCACTGATGGGAGTTTTTACAACAGTGCATCCCGCATCTGGTTGTTTTTCGAACAATGCTGCTTTTTCTCCATAAACCAGCAGGAATTGGTCTTCACATTTGCATTATGTGAGGGTTCTTTTCCTATCTCTGATACTCCAAAGCATTCAATGAGCTGTGGAGGGGCCTGTAGCAAGATGAAATAAATTGCATGGCACAGGTAGAAAAACCTAAATCTCTTCTTGTGAAGGTAATTATGGGTCATCAAAAAAAAAAAATTGCAACGATCCAGGAACCACTGATGGTGCTCCTCATCCAAGAGAATGGTGAAGGCAAAGACTGCTTTCTTCACCCTACTGGAAAGTTTTCCTAAATTGCAGTAGCATTACACAGCCCCAAAGATAAAGAGAGTTCATATGATGGTCAGAAATTAGGGTATTCAAATTTTCACAAAATAGGTTCTTTGCTAGTGACGGAAGACACAGAAGTCAATGAATTAAGATTCCCTTGCAAAAAAATTATTTCCAAATTTGCTCATCTGAGTTTCTGAAGGAAAAGTAGGACCATATCCAAGGGAAAAAAGACAGATCACATGTGCGGCCTCAAAATACTGGAATAACTGGAATTCCATGCTCCTCTTTCCAGCACTAACAATGGAAAATACATGTGAACTGGCAGAAATTGGTTCCCATCCAAGGTTTTGAAAACTTCAGTAGTCATTAACAGAGTTGTGTGACAATCATCAAGCAGCTTCCTAAACTTCATGTATATTTTTCTTTTGTTCCTCAGACTCCAGGAGTTTTGGCTTCATAAAACTCCTAACACTCAAAGGAAAACATAGGGTAATATTTTATGTTCCCATGTAAAACTACAGAGCTTTGCAAGGTTTCCAGGGGAAACCACAATGCCTCCCCAGCATATCCTCCCCTGGTATCAGCAGGTGTCATGTTTTGTGGATTATTTAAATCACATTGGAAGGTTATAGTTAGGAGCCAGCATGAGTACAGAGAAAAGGAACA
Source organism: Melanocharis versteri (assembly GCA_013397845.1). Taxonomy (NCBI): domain Eukaryota; kingdom Metazoa; phylum Chordata; class Aves; order Passeriformes; family Melanocharitidae; genus Melanocharis; species Melanocharis versteri. Next base: position 74,542 of record VZTG01006865.1, on the reverse strand, counting down.
AAAGAGTTTCAATAACTTATCAAAACTGCTATTTCAACTTATACACAGAAAAGAAAAGAAAAAACCAAAAACTATTGGCAAGTCAATGCACTTTAATAGAGATCAACAAAGCACACCTTGTTATATCCTGTCACTTACTAATAGAGAAGTTCTTACTGTGCTGGTAATAATGATTATGACTTATCTTACTGACTATGGTGGATAATATTAAATATTCTATTCCTGAATTTGCAGTCAAATGACAGGAGCACATATTTGAATTGGTGATGAAAGTATATCAGAATATCACAGATAATGACTTAGAAATCTAATTCTTTCCTAACAGTCATTATTAAAAAAAAAAAAAAAATCACTCAGGACTTCATTGTCATTCAGTCTTGATTTTGTTTGGTCTGTGAAAGGCTGAAGTGTCAAATTCTTCCCTACTCCTGTGTTCCCCTCTGCTGTTGGCAAAACAGCAGGGGAGGAAAAGACTAATGAAAGAACAAATCCTAAATCATTGCACTGGTTATTTTATTTCTTATTATGAAATTAGGTGTGGTCCTCATTTAATTCTGAGTACTGTGAATAAGAAATACAAATGTTCCTCAGATCTCCCAGATGAATGTTTACCTACTAGAGGCAGACAGAATAGATAATCATAATACTGAGTAGTGTATACATTTTGCATTTAATTAGTATCAAACCCAAGTCAAAATTATGTTCTTTTTCCTGCCCATGTTACGTCTTATCAGGAGCAACACCAGTTATCTAGCTGATTACATTAGCATGAATCAACGTAAGTAATTTGACATTTAGGTCATTGTTTTGTAGCTGGGAAAAACGGTTTGATGCTGAAGCTCAATATATATATAGCAATAAAAATGGAGGACTAGGGAGATCGGCAAGAGGCTCTGCAATTCTTCTTATATTGTAAGAGAGAATTAAGTATATACTGTGATGATGCCCTTCAAAATATTTGCTTAATTAGTTCTTGAAAACCCAGTTTTATTTGAATTTGCTGACCTTGTGATGCAGTTTGCTTAAGTGCTTTAGCTAGCCTCAAATCAGAAAGATTTTTTTTACTAATTTTAATAATATTTCTTCTAAATCAGACTTTCTGCGAAGTAAGTTGGTGCAGCTCATCCTGACCATAAGGAACACAACAGATGGAATAACCCATCAGCATTTTCTCTTCAAAGACATATTCATGTCTTCTTGTTGTTTTTCCAAGTCACACAAAATTACAACCCATCGATGCTTTGTTCAGGTATCTTGCTTTCTTATCTATTATACTTTTCTCTTTCTGTCTCTTGTTTATCTTCCTTACCAAGAGACTTACGCGTTTCCTAATGTATTTTTGTGCATCTTTTAATTTTATACAATTATTCAAATATTTCATTATGTACTTCATTTTTCCTTGATTTTCTCACAACAGGTTTTCTGTGCAACCTTAGGACTCTTTCAATAGACTGACACCAAATTTGACAAAACTAGTAATGCATCAACAAAGAGTGGGGATGCTGTTGGTGTGTGATCTGAAGAGGTTTAGTCAAACCACCCTTGGAAACACTGGGGTGTTCACTGGGGTCCCCATAACAGGGCACTGGTTGGGTGTAAGGGTCTTGACTTCCCTGGGGGCACCGATAGGTTGATTAAATATCAAATATAAAGAGTTCAAGAAAACTCCCCCCTTTCACATGACACTTCCCTTCAAAATCTGCTTGCTCACCTGAACCATCTTGTCTTTGGAAAACCATCTCAGGACCTCTCACCATTTTCTTGGGCTTTTGGAAAATTGATGTTTGGGAGTTTTCTTTCTCCTTGTTTACAATCACAAACAGTTCTGTTGGAACTTATTCCTGAGAAATTGCTTTCTGTCTTCATATTCTTAATCACTTCCTCAGTATCAGATCTAAACCAGCAAAAGCCTGATTCATTTTTCCAGCTTCTGTATGAAGTCTCTTGTCCAACCCTTTTGAGAAGGTTTTGGCTCATTCTGTTGCAAGTGTTGATGGTCGTGAGTATTTTAGCCCCCTCACTTTCAGATACAATCAACTACCATCCTATCCTGAAATAAAAATAATGTGTTTACAAAGGTTTTGAGTACTAGAGTTTTATTGAAATAAGCTTTTTTTTTCTACAACTTTTGTGCTAGGAAAATCTACAATACTATACTTTCTGTAGAATTTTATACAAAGACCACAGAGATTAACAGATTTTTTTACTGACACAAATGTTCTTGGAGTAGATCTAGGATTACATTACAGACTACCTTTTGCACTACTCAGTAAAAATACTTGTATTGCACTGGCTAATAAAGAATTCAGTGTTCTAACAGTCAGAGGAATAGGCAATGAAGTGGTAAGAGTTGCAGTTAGAAAAGCAGGGGAATAATACTTTTTTTGAACTCATCGCTTGAATAAGTGTGAATTCCATAATACTGGCTTATAATTAGTGATCTGGTATTTTCAAATTAAAGACAAAACTATGAAAATGTGTTTCTAATTGTTTCATTAAATCAATAGAACAATGAAAATCATACAGCTTGAGTCTAAAAATACCTACTTTAAATTAAATTGTTTCAAAGTTCTTTTTTTTTTTTTTGGTGGTGGTGGTGGTGGTTTTGGGTTTGTTCTTTTTGTTTTGTTTTGTTTTGTTTTGTTTTGTTTTGTTTTGTTTTGTGGGAGTAGAAGGCATTGATATCGAACATATCTTGCAGGTCTTTTGAAATAAGTCTTGGGTTTTATTTTAATTCCGATTACTTGAAAGTTATGACCATAAAAACCTGCAAGGTCCTATCTCTCTTGGAATAGTGAAGAAGCTAAAGAAGGGATTTCATGCCCTGTAGGATTTGTGGGAGCACAGCTGAGGATGTAGAATGAATTGGAAATAAGTTGCCATGGGAGGGGGATTCAGGTAAGTGTGAAAAAGAATGGGTTATGCTTGTTGTGCCTCTGCAAAAGTACTCTGCAGAGTTCAGCAGATTTTAAAGCAATTCTGCCCTGTTTTCTCCTTGAATTCTACATCTACATTTTGTAGTCGAAAAACAAACCAGAACAACCAAATCCTACATCTTCCTAGTGGAAACTGAGTTTTGATTTAGTGTATTTTTCTTAAAACCAGACATGCTTCCATGAAAAGTTTTAATTAAAAAACTGGAGATCTACACATAGAAATCTTGTGTATACTCACTGAAAACATATATTTCCATTTAGAAATGCTTCTGTCCTAGAAGTTATAGTGTGATTTCCTGCTATCACTACTTTCTCCTTCTGGTTGCATTCCCTCAGACTCAGCTTTCAATGGTTCACTAAAGATAGAAGCCCCAGGAGCAGAAGGCAATAGTGCATTACAAAAAAATGTATTCTAGCCAGGGAATCTGTCATATGGAGGATGGCAATAACAGAAAGCATGTGAACTGCTTTTACTTTCAGTCTGGGGTAAAAGCTGTCACAGTCTTTCTGTGAAAAAATGTCTGTTTTCAAACTTTTGTGTATTTTCATCACTTGATTTTCCAATTAAACGTAAACCGTTGTTATGAAGGGGAACAAAAGCTGTCATCAATATCTGCTGGAACAAAATATCTACGTTTGAATGTTTTATCCATACAGGAATGAATGAAGCTCAAATATACAGAAGTTATTGTAAGCCAGCTCTAATGATACTTTTTAGAAGGCACGGGAATAATTTTTAGATGGCACGTCTTTGTCATCCAAGTTGAAATCCAAAGTAGAATATGGAAGCATATATTTCTGTAGGTAGCTGAGAGATGACTTTTCCATTTGAGATAGTTCTTCGTATTGATAGACATAAGATTTAGAAGTCAGGAGGAGAAGTATAATATTTAACTTTCCAAACTGTGCAACAGCTTCCATAAAACAAAATTACAGCCAAAGAGCCAATGCCAAGAGCTTCTGACTGACCCTATGAAGTCAGTATGTTTGCCTATTTATAATAATACTGTGGAATATGCACCTAAAATGTGTCTGATTAAATTGGGTTGAAAACATGGTAAAATTCCATTAGAGGGGATCTGTGAATATAGTCTAACTGAGGAGCTGTGTCTAAGCCTGATTTTAGAAACCTTATAAAAAACAGGCCATTGCAAAATTATTGGTGGAAAAGGATTGGTGGAAAAGGAAAGGCAAGATAAAAAGTCCCTCTCGGACTTAGAATGTGAAATAGGAGTGTCATGGTCTGGCTTTCCCTAGTTTGATGGGGAATAATCTAGGTTTCTAGTACATTAAGTATCACTTCAGCACTTCAGTAATAAACCAAATATCTGTTTTATTTGTCGACCTCCACAAAAGAGAACAATAATGATGAAGAACAGCTCCCAACAGAGAAAGAGCCTTATCATTTAAAATTGGTGGCACAGGATCATTAATTACATGTCTGAAAGTATAAGCAGCAAGGAAGCAGGAAAATGACAGATATGTCTATATCTGCTTTGCTTTTTTATGTCTGCAAACTGTGTAATTTGCATGCTATCAAGGCCATTGTTAGAATAGCAGTAAGACAAATAATTTATTTACTTCCAACACTGCTTAAACAGATGCCATCCAGAAACTTCCCTGTCAGAGACAGCTCCAGGGGTTTCTGAAGCTGCTGTCAGGAGACTATAATAAAATGAAAAGCTGTACTGATCATTTCCCTCCAGTCTGATGGCACTGCCCTTGGAGTGGATTTACATCATAACCTTTCTTGACTCCTTGTTAGATTGTGGGTTTGAGATTTTAAACATCCTCATGTGCTTCTTAGTAGTAGCAGTGACAGTAGTAGTAGTAGTATTGTGATTCCTGGACGTCAAAACTAGATTCTCTACTGATGTCTGAGGAATTGATTACTTCTGTCTTGAAGGCTGACTCAGAGATTTTATTCACAGCAGAGCAAAACATAGTATTATGTTCCATTTTGTCATAACAATGTCCACCTAAATACAACTAGCACTCAAAACAATGGCAATAATGATGTTCACTATTGATTTCAGCATACACTAGCAGTGTAGGCATGTATCCAGGATCCTTGCTGTGCTCCTAGAGATTTCACTGATGTCTGTGCCATCATGCCTGTATTAAAGTTAACTGGAATACGACTTCCTGAACACAGGTAGATAAATCAAATTAACATGGAGAATACAAGAATGAGTAAATACTAACTCATCAGCATAATGAAATTGATGATAGAAAACCTGTTAACTAGATTTTCTCATTTTGGCAGACATATTGGCACAGAGTATTTCGGGGAGGGATCTAGGAAGGATAATAAAGCAGTGTGATTGCATGCAGCTGGATTTGTTTTTCAGACTGTCTTTTTTTGGACTGTGACACTCTGTAGGTGCCCCGTATACAACAATATGTAAAAAAATAAATAAAGAAACTAAAAAAAGCTTAAATAATTGAGTATGGAAAAATAATTTTTTTAACAGTGATGTTTCAAATTGAATCTAAAGCAAAATATGTTTTTCTGCCTATTATTGACACAAGGAGTCATTCGTCTCAATGAGACATTCACTCTTGCAAGGAGCAAAACAGAAAAACAACCACAAAGGTTTAAAATCTTATTCTGGGCATACAATAGAAGTAAATGTACATTTCATCGGCAGAAGACAAATGTAATGATTCATTATCCCTTGCCATTTCTGAGAAGTACAAATAAGAGTCTGATCTCATCAGCTGTGTCTCTGAATCAAACATATTGCTATAGCCTCTTGATTTTTCATTCTCTACATTCAATTTCTTCTGAAGCAGATTCATGCTCTTTATTTCTACAGTTTAATCAGGCTGTGTAGAAAGAAATTCCTTCTCAAAATGCTTACAAATTTAGACTGACCTTCAGCAATAATCCATTGAAAGAATTACTCTTTCCATATCATGATACTGTGTTCTCCTAATATTGCTGCTTCTCCGTGTTTTCCCCTTGAAACTGTAGAGCAGCCTATTGGAGATTTATCACATCTCCCATATGCAGTGAAAAATAAATTTGGAGCATGAAGTCGAGCCTCTTTTTTATTTGTGGCAGGTGTTGGCTCACTAGCACTTTTAAATATAGTCCCTCCTGACTATGAGAACAAAATGTTTCAAATTGGCCTGGTTCTGACTTTAAAAGCACTGTTTACATCTGAGTTGGGAGATAAAACCAAGGGATTTTACAACTTTAAAATTAAAGGAATAGCCTTTAAAGGTTTCAGGAAGATATCTTCGAAGACAATACTCATATGTCAATGGTCCTGTGCCGGGCAAATTATTGAACACAGACATTTGTATTTCTCAGCTCATTAAAACTTTCAAGACTTCAAAAACATTCCCATTTCTCATCCAGTTAAAAAAAAAAAAAAAGAATTTTTATCTCCAAGTTTTCCACAAAGAAATAGATACGAAATGAGTTCTAAGTGGTCAAACCTCTGTGATTGTGGAATTCTGCATCCTACATAATTGCCTTTACCATTAGATTTGTTGGTGTTCAGGGCTTGTTTTTCCTTCCCTTTCTTTCTTTTGTCTCTTCTTCCCCTACAGCTTTAAACCGACACCCCAAACCTGATGGATACAGCTTTCGTTCAATCACTGTTTTGTCACCAGAAATCTTGGAACAGAAAACACTGAAAGAAATTCCTGAGTGCCTGTACGTCGTAAAGCAAGCAGAGCTGGAATGTGGATTGGCACACTGTCTATAGGTCACCTTATCGGGGCAGGAGTCAGCCTGCTCCCTGCTTTGGCAGCATCCCATACCAGTCGGCACTGTCTCAGTCTCAACTAATTTTTCCTGGCGACCCCGGACAACACAGATTTAGTCAGGGCAGTCTCCGGCTGACAGGGTTCACGTAGGACCTAGCCAAAAAGTAAAGCTGAAAGTCCTTGCAGAACAGGTTGGAGGGAAATGGTGTGAGGAAATGTCATGTTAAAGGAGGACAGCTGCTCCACATGGATGCACTTGAACACCGACAGAGATTAAGTTAGGTCACTCAGCTTGTCATAATTTTTTCACAACATGCAGGCTCATCTTTTTCAGTCTCAATCCAGTTAAAAAGGTAACCAACCACGTCCCATTAAGTTTAGTTCAGTTTCTTGGTTGCCTACCAATCTGTTAACAGATGGGGAAGGAAGGGGAAGAAGATTCAGTGATGCACTTACCCAGCACATGTGTATCTGTACCCACCTGTTTCAAAGAGAAGCCATTGAGAGAAATTCCTCTCGGAGGAGGGGACTGGGAGTGTAGTAGAAAAGAGATGTCTCATTTCAGCCTCTGGTTGGAAAACTTCCTAAGAAAGTTGACTTAATGAAGAAAATCTATTGAAAGAAGCACTTGGAAGATGAAATGGGTGCAGTACCAGGTACAACTACCACTAATAGTTACCAGGAATGGGTTGAATTTGGGTCTTCTTCTCTCTGCCTCTGGACATCCCCACTTCTTATTTCTGCCACCACCTGGTAAAGAAGGGCAGCCTCTCTCCTACAAATGACAAGAAATGTTTTACTTGGATCTCAGAAGGGCAAAAGCTCAACAGCTGGTGTGTAGGCTGGAATGGTGCTTGTAAGAGACAAGCTGTGATGTGGGCAAAACACCTCTAGTCTTTTCTTCATTCTTTAAACATTTTTTCCAGAACTTTAAAGAAATTTATAGCCTTGTTTAGATCCATTCTCCAAACAGTGTGCTGTGTCATCACAGTGCAATATACTATTACTATGACACTGTTCTATGCTATGAACTACAGTGTATAGCGTGACAGCTCTGGATTCAGTGCATTCAGTACTCTTAATTCTGAATTTCACTGATTCATATGCTTTCCTATCTGTGGGAAGTTGGTGTCATCTAGATCCAGCGCTGAATTTGTCTTGAAAGCTGGTTTTATGTTAGAACATTAAGTTCTGCCACAAGGAAATTGAATCTCCTGCGAGTCACATAGATTGCTCTTGTACTTACTGGCTGATGCGTATGGCAACATACCCTGGAATCGTGGTCTTGACTACAGTAAATAATGGGATGGCTCCTCCTCGGAGACTGAGATGTGAGACGTTATCAGAGCATGCACATCAAAACTAGGAAAGGCTCTCACTCCTATTACACAGCCATGATTTAAAAACCCCCTGTATTTGCAATCGCTTGCATAGCTTGAACATAGCTTCTAGCTGGATTTATCTCTATTTCCATTTGCACTTAATTTACTTTTCAGATAGCTATAATACTCTTATTTTAAATGTTAATACAAGGCATCAAAATGATGACTAAAAATATAATATAGGGTACAAAATGTCAAAAACAAATATATGGATGGAAAAATGCATTGTTTTCATATTAAACAGCAATACAGACAAATACACAATTAGATAATAATGCTCTGCAAAATGTAAACTAATGCTTTCAGCCAGGCTGAAAGGTTCAGTCTTGGAAGAGCCCCTTATAATAAATAGATTAACATGAGGAAGGTTAGCAGAATGGAGCCCTTAATCAAATTAGACAACACTAGACATAATGATGTTTACAAAACCTTCTGAACACATGTGCTTTCTTCTCCTGTATGGACATTTGAAGGAAGTCAGTATTTTAATGCTATAATTACAGCGTGTAACTATTCTGTTTTCAAATGTAATTATTAACCCCTCAAACTCATTTTCATGCATCCGTAATATCATGCAATCTGATTTCAGAGGTTGACCTATTTTTGTACCACAGTTACATTTAAGTCTAATTAAAACATGATGACTTCTTACATTTCACAATACAGTAACTTAAGAAATATTTTTTCTTTCAAAATTAGTCTTTTAGATAACTTTTTAGTGCTGATTTTAATGACGAGCTCTTATTTTCTGGAATAAAAATGATCCATGTTTCTAAAAGGAATATAAATATTTCCTTTGCACTGTGCAAATAAATCAATTTCTCTAAGTTTAATAGTTTTTCAAACATGCAAATCGTTTAAATTATTCATGGTTGGATAAGATTTATTTTCTCACTTCCTGGCAGAACAGACGAAGAAGCAGAACAGTTATTTATCATTGTGAATAAATTTAACATCAGAAGATTATTTATCAGATTTTTTGATCTTCAATTATACATGAAGGATTGAAAAAGACTGATTCAGAATACAGTTTATTCTTAATCAGTGTAAAATCAAAGATTGTAGTTTAGACACATGGCAGATTGTCTTCATGTCTGAAAATGAGTAATATGGGAACAATTATTTTCCGGAAAATGATAATTCATATCAGATTTAGTTATTAATTCAATTTTTTGAATGCATTGTAGCACTGACTATTTAAAATTAAAGGTAAAAAAATGGTAAATACTACTATATCAGCTTAGTTCAGCCGATGTATTTATTGATTATTTATTGAGTTGCATAAATGTAGTTTTGATGCATGTATCAGTAACCTTCAGTATTTATGTCGACCTAAACTTTCACAGAAGAGATTTTTTTTTAGATTAACCGATGCAGTCGGAAAAACAAACAAGATTTTTTGGCACAAGTCCCATCTTAGAGTTTGAAATGAAAAAAACACAAAATCATAACAAAACGAAACAAACAAGCAACAACAACAAAAAAACCCCAGGAAACCAAACCAAAAAAGAGCCAAACAAAAAACCCCACCCCAAATTCCTTAAATCGGTGAAATATTGTCTCTTTTTTAGAACAGATGTGCTGCAATGAGAAAGCCTTCATGTCTGTCACAGGTTTCTACAATGTATAAAGTCTTTGAAGCTAGGCAAGATGTTCTGTGAGCTTTATTTACAGGATAATGTTCATAATGTTACATGATTTCCGACCATATTTATCGAAATTAAAACTTTTCTACCAATATGATACCACTCTGCTTCACCTCACAGTGTCCCTTTACTGTATAGTATTAATCCTGAAAAACAAGAGTGGAAAACCAGAGGTTATTCACTTTGACCATGAAAAACTTCTTTCCTGGTGGCTCTACAGCAGCTCAAATGCATTTAATCATTGATTTTCATCTCCTTCTGACAAATTCAGCTAGATGAGAGACTAGATTTGGGGCAAAGCTAATCCATTATATTTAGGAAGAGAAATCCTTTTCAGACTAAAAAGAAATCCTTTCTCACATTATGGTGAATTTATTTGGCTCCGGGAGAGGTCTAGTGAAGATGAGGTATGGGGCAATGAAAGGAAGACGACCACCTCCTATAAAATATGCCAAGTTAGAGCCATAATAGGCCTTGAAATAATCATGTATGCTGATGGCCACTCATCAGCTTAGCCAAACTGTGAGCCTATGAGCAAAACAATGTGGGAACAGCGGCAGATGTTCAAAAAGCAGGTTACCTATTTAAGCAAAACCGAATTAACTTCTTTTAAATTTTATTTTAAAGGCCCAGAGATTGAGGTTTATTTTGAGAAATACCAGTTGTAACATTCTCCTCAGTACGAAAAAAGGTGGTGGTTTCCTTCTAGCACCAATCTTTGAGTGGACAGACCATTATGTTTGCTTTCTGAAGGCGTTTCCAGCCCCAGATCGAGGAATGACATATGGGAAACAGAACAATTTATTGCCTTTGCTTACATGTCCTCACATGTATTCTGACAAATAGGTTCCCAAAATGCCTAAACTTCCCCCTACATTTATTGAAGTGAGATCTACTTCAAAATCAAAGACTTGATTTAGTTTGTACCTTTCTGTGAGAATAGGAGGGTTGCAATTACCCATAGGAGCTTGTAAAACCTATGAGTACTGATTTGAGTCTGGTGTGAAAACCAAATCTTCTGAGAATGGGTTTTTTTACATTGGAGAAAATGTGTCTGTGCAGTGGCCTGCGCCTGTATGAATATTAAAAAGAGTATTTGTTATTCTGACAACCACCATGTGTTTTTGTCATAATGGTGTCATTTACTGATATCATTAGCAAAAAATCCGTCAGTACTTGTTATTAATAGGTTAATGGCATGAAGCTGAGTCAGGGTAGGTTTGGGTTGGGTATCTGAAGAAAGATTCTTCACCCAGAGGGTGGCTGAGCACTGGAACAGGCTCCCCAGGGAAGTGGCCACAGCACCAAGCCTGATAGAATTCAAGGACCTTTTGGACAATGCTCTCTTGGGGTGTCCTGTGCAGGGCCAGGAGTTGGACTCAATGATCGTGATGGTTCCCTTCCAAGTCAGCATATTATCTGATTCTGTGATTCTACTTTTGTCACTTTATTGGGATATGGACCCAGAATTACGCTCAATTTCTTTTTTTGTTTGGGAAAAGAGGAAATACACCTTAAGTCAAAAGTTAACTGTTAGTATTTTAAAAGTTATTACATTTTATTACAGTCTAATTCAATAATCATTGCTAATCCAGGAGTAATTGCTGCAGAAAGAAAAAGAATATATCTTTGCAGAGAGTTCCAGTGATTCTAATAATTCAGTTAAACTCATTGTGAAAACACTTCTTATTTTCTATGCCTTTTCCTAAATTTCCACTCACTCTTCTTCTGCTCCTCAGGGCCATAAACTTGCTGGTCTCATCCTGGTGTTGGCAGCGAGGATGTTGCAGGAAGTTTTCAGCATCTAGAGTCCTTGACAGGAAGAATAGGATGCCGTTGTTGGCATCCCTCTAGGATCCATACGGGGTCATTTTTATATGTTTGATAATACGCTTTTACACCATGATCTTTCTTGCCTGGTCTGCAGCTCTCTGTCTCACCTGAATTTATTAGTGGCTACTTCTTTGGTCTCTGTGTAACCCCCTTTACTTGAAATCCAGCCCTTTGTTGCTGTAAGTGGCTGCTTGGTGGGGCATTTATGGCCATAGGGTCTCCAGTGCCAGCCATGGCCCTATCTCTTACCATCTCGTTCCCATACCTCCCTGACACATCCTGCATCTCCACTTCTCAAGGCCTCTGCTGTGGTGTGGGGCCCGTATTTCTCTACACTGCAGGATAAAATTCCTGGGAAAACCCCAGATATTGATCGCTACTGAAGCACAGCCGGGTTGCGACTTCACAGTCAAATACCCACCTCAGAACAACCCTGAGGCAGTGCTGGCCTGTGGCAACAAGAGGCAGTAGCAGAAGGTCCCCACAACTTTTATATCCCCAGATGTTTCTTCTTTTAAAGGAAGAGGATGGGGAGGAGGGGGATTGTCTTCAGAAATCAGAATTACAGGCAGCAACCTCTGCCTCCTCTTTGACTGGAGCCGCAAGTCAGGTGATGACCATGTTGGCAGAGCGTGGAGCTGAGGACTGGGGTAGATCATATGGGAGGAAGATGGCACAGAAACAGCAGGATGCCGTGGACTGAAATTTTGATGTTTCCCCACCATGAAATGCAGCAGAAATTACTCCTTGGAGATTAAAGACTAGGCAGAGATCCTAAAGGCTCTCAGTTTTGTGTGCCTTCATAACTTGGAGAGGACAGAAGAGATTAAGAAGGCATCATGGAGTGCTGAGAAATGAAAAAGCAAAAAGCCTCTTTCTGGAAGATTTTACAGAGCCAGTTATTGTGTACAGAGGACACAGTATGCTGTGAGCTACTGACAAGCTTGTGAGCCTGATTTTTGTCATGAAGCACTTGTATTTCAAAGAATAAAAATCAGAGCACAGCAAATACAATTATACAGAGTACTTCAGTGAAGAAACGTTTTGCTAAGATTTATTACAGGCAGTTATGTAGGGGTGACAGATTACTAGGAAAAGCACCAGATTCATTTTGAGGGTGTTTGGGAGGTTAATATAAATTGAGAATTTGAAAACACCATTTTCTTCATTTTAGATCATTCTAGTGAAAGCAAAGCAGCTTTGAGAAGGGTGAAAAATTTTATTTGTTCCACCAGGTATAGCAGCAAAAATAAAGACTGTGTAATATTCTTGAATGAGTTGCTGGAAATTTCTAATTTTTGTCAGTCCTTCCCTTTTGATCTTTTCTCTGTCTTTTTTCTATCCTTGTTACCAAAGGCTCTTCCTTCTCTGGCAGCAATATGAAGAAGGCAGCATTCACCTTGAATCACTGGATGGTAGGAGCTGAGCATTATGAAAGATTCAGACTGGTAGAGTGTTTTTTAAAAAAATTAATCTGAGGTGAGAAAGCTTAAATTGAGGATGGGGGGGGGGGGGGGGGGGAGGGGGGAAGTGCTATTAGCCCAAAGTGGGGACTTTTGTATTTTCCATCAGAATTTTGTTTCATAAGGTATGATAGTTTCTTTGGCCTTGTTCTAGTGTAAAGAAGGTAAAAATAAAGCCAACGGATAATTTCCCATAAGCCAGAAATACAGTTCTCTCCCATTTCTTCCTTATGTTCAAATCATACTGGTCTAAAAACCAGAAAATCATTACCTTGAAAGAAGTAGCATTTTTTGTTCAAGAGGTCTTTTTATTTTTCAAGACACCTAAAAATATGGTAGTTATTTTGTTTCTGACATTCTCACTCCTTCTGGTTTCCTTATTTGTATTGTGATGTATTTCTGAGGGTTTTTTTAGTTAATTAAATTTCTAGAACCATCCGAGCAAAACCAATGAGATTGTATCGCAGCCTAAAGAGATTTTTGACTCCACAGGAATGCCATTTAAAAAAATAATTTTATTTGAAATTCCATTATAAATGCTTCTATGATTCCTAAATATTCTCATACTTATTGCTTTCCAAAGTTTGCTCTCTTCAATTTAAAACTGATATCTTAGAAGTTACAACCCAGGCTGTTTCTAGAGGCTACAGGAGAGCTTTGGACAAAATATGTGTTTTATTTTCAGAAATTCAAAATCCTCTCTTTTTTTCTCTCTATTTATGCTGTCTTGTAGTGTTTAACAGTGGAGTGGAGAAATTTCAATGACTACATATTTTCCACTGTAATCTAGATGAATTCTCTCTAGTGAAACAGCATAAAATTTGAGGAGAGGGTTTTAACATTCTCTGTTATTAAATTTCAAATTTGAATGGCATTTCAAAACTAAATTTAAAATTTTTATAGTCAAAGAGTTTCAAATCCATCTTTCAAAACGACACGTTATTTTAGAAAATTTCTTATGTGTAGAAAATGCAATGGAAAATATCCTAAACCACATTTGGATGCGTGAGTTTGGTGTTTGTTATTTTTTCACTGGAAAAAGCGCTGTTTTGGTGAGGGATACTGAAATTATGGCCAGCTGGTGTGTGTCTGTGCATTACGCTCTGCTGGTAGAGAGAGTACATAAGGTTCGTGTCCTTGGGCAGAGTCTACAGCTGTTCCAGTATGAAGAAAAGTCTTGCGAACCTGCCTCCAAATTTGGTCATCACTCTGTGCATGGTACCCTGTCCAGAGGGTCACTCTTCACTGGCTTGACAAATGTTGGAAAGCTAATGTCTCCTTATGGGGTGCTGAGCTGCCAGGCGGTGGTGGCACAGCACCGGCATGGCCCACTGTGGCAGAGTAGCTGCCACACGGAAGAGGGATGTCACAGATATTCCAGTCAACGTGACCTGTTGTTGTGGCACAGCACCAGCATGGCCCACTGTGGCAGAGTAGCTGCCACACGGAAGAGGGATGTCACAGATATTCCAGTCAACGTGACCTGTTGTTGTGGCACAGCACCAGCATGGCCCACTGTGGCAGAGTAGCTGCCACACGGAAGAGAGATGTTACAGATATTCCAGTCAACATGACCTGTTGTTGTGAAAGCCAGTAATAAGATTAGTGTACTAACGCACGTAAAATGCAACTAGGAAAAGAAAAACTTGCAGATATTGAGCCTAGGTTTTAGGGTAGAGATCACCATCATCCACGTTACCTGCTAGATTTTTCTTGTCCAAGTGCTCAAATTTGTGACACCTTTTGCCCCTTTGTACACACAGGAAACTTCTTTCATACTCTCAGGTACAAAATCTTTCCAATTTTTTTTTTTCCAAGAAGTGACCTATTCTGTACATGAGAACTATATGCAATAATAAAGCGACTTAAGGTTACTTTGATAATTTGTCCCTGTTCTGAGACATAAATGTATAAGCTTTTGGCTTCTAAAAAATCTAGAGATTCCACTTTTCTGAGTTCATTTCTTAAATTTGTATTTTCACAAGGAATTGAGTTAACCATTTAGGCAGTGTCAGGTGGGCCAGTTAAAAATTATAACCAAGAAATCTCTGCTGGGTATACCATTTCCAGACCAAATAAAAAAATCTCAAAAGCTGACATAAAAATGGTCACTGAGACATAGGAGGATGTAAGTCAGTGGAAGGGAGACCATTGACACAGCCTTTGTCAGCTTAAAGTGAAAGGAAGAGCCAAGTCCTGATTGCACTACTTTGCAGTGGGTGATTGTACTGAGGCAAATGGCACGTTCAGAATACTGTAGCTGTTAAGATAATGTGGGGATATAAACTTGCTCTTTAACAACGTAAAGGTAGGGAAGAGATATATTCCAATGAGAATATGGAATCTAAATACGCCAGTATGGAAGTGCAGTGATCTTGATAAGAGCATTCCAGGTCTGGCTTTTGAAGAGCGAGGATTGCAGACAGTGGGGCAGCTGAACAACTTTGCTTCTCAGATCCCCTTGCTGTCTTAACTTAATATTGACTCTTGTAAAATGTCTCTTTAAGTGCCACAGTTTGGAGGGTGTAGCTTCAAAATTCATGCTGTTTCACTTTAAAACTGTACTGCAAAATTCCATGTCAGAGCAACAGTTTCAGTAACAATTCATCTATCTTCACTGGGGCGGCAGAAAGGTCAGGTTACAAACCAGAGTAAGTCATCCTTGCTGCTGTGTCAGAACTATTCACATGTATCTTATGAGTTAGGGACTCGTCATTTTGCGCTGCTATTTTTATACACTGCACATGATATGGCTGACTCTCTTCTAATCTTCTGGAAGTGCATTCAGGGCTTTAGATCACGTACAGTATACAGTAATATGAAAAATTGTCTTCATTAGGAGATTTGGCACACAGAGAGGCTGCTTTGAAGTCTGGTCCTGTAACAAATCTTGCGTAAACTCTGTTGTTCAGATGTTGAATGCTTATTAGTGATCCTTTTGCTGTAATAGAGATCCATATCATTCCAGTTTGGCTCGTGAGTTACCCTAAGGAAGATATTTAAACCACAAATACTGTTAGCTGCATGTCACAGACTTCTCAGACATAACAGAAAAAAACAAAAACTGAAACAAAAAAACCCACTCAACATTTCAAGTGAAACAGATGCAATTGACAAAAATACAAGAATTTTAAAAACTGCTAGAGATTTATTGCCTCAGCTATTCAAATCTTATTCCAAATATCTACTTACAAGTTATATGTTGTCCACTGAAACAGATATCCCAAGAAATTGATTGCCCTGCAGAAATGCTCCTAGCTGACATATAAGTGTTGTGAAATTATTCTATGTTTATGACTTAAAAGTTAGAGACAGTAGGAAAAAAAGAATAAATCTGTTTCGACAGAAATTTCTAGGCCTTTGAGCCTGAAATGTTTACTTTCTAGCATGTCAGGTTGAAAGTATTTTTATCTGGATCCTTAATGAACTGTCCTACAAAAAAACTTTGTGTTTTCGATGTTTCTAGATCTGTGTTAAGCAATTTGGCACATTTGCTTTGGAAATGAAAATTAATTGCTTTAAAACTTTGGAATCAGTATGTTTCTAAACCTATAATATTCTGACAGAATGACAGGGTTTTGACACTGAGATAGCTACAGATTATTCTGGGACTGACAGCTTTAAAATACTGAGGCATGAAGAAAAACATGTCTGAGTGAGGGGCTAAGCCCCAGCCCCACCTAACATCAAAGCGTCCGAGTGCAAGGGATCCTGGAACTGCTTCAAACTTGGTTTCCCAGAGAAAATAACACTTTTTCTTTTTTTATTTTATTCTTTCAATGCTGCTGTTCTCAGCTGTGAAAGGTGTCCAGTGGGTGTGGGCCCTGCAAGTAGCTGTGCGTTAGGAGTGGATGCAAAGGCACAGACACTATGCAATACTTCTGCTATTTTTTTCTTACCTGGTAAAATAAGACGACACCAAAAAAACCCCAAAACACATTTCATGATAGCAATATTCAATCTCGTTACCCAGCGCAACTTGTCAAGATAGAAATGTCTGTGAAACGACCAAAGAACTACTATTTCACATAGCATGCTGTGCTTCCTGAGTTGTGGTTATAAAGAGGGCCTCTTGGGCAAACGGGGGGCTGACACACTCTTCGGGTAACACAACTCACAGAATGTTAAAGGTGACTGTTCTGGATGCAAAGTCTCTGCCCCTGGTTGAACTGAGTATTTTTGGAACATTTGAAAGCATTCCTTTGACTAATACACTTAAGAAGAAACATCCCTGGCAAGCAACACGGACTGATATGAACTCTGCTATGGGATGTTCACAATCTGACTCCTGCACTGTAAATAATGGTCCCAGATCCCAAAGAGTTTTATATCTCTGTAATGCTTTTGCAATGTGATAGCTTAGACTGAAGATAAAATAAATGAGGCCAGCAGGTTTTGATTATGCTGTGCTAGATTGAAGTACCAAAAAACAAGCCCTAAATTATGAAAGCCTTCCTGACCACAATAAATAATCACTCGGTGCATTGGGTCTGGGATAGAAAAAAATAAGGACCTTTCTTTTGCATATTACCCATCCTAATGAGCCAGATTTGTTTTGCAGTCTGGCTGACACATGAATTCTCATGTCTCCAGCTTCCTTGTCAGGAAGCCTGTGGATGAATGGTTCTGATTTGAACCCACTTTCATGGGGAAGGAAACACCCACACTAACAAATATTTGGGATGCTTTGAGGTAATGTTTTAAAGTGCTGAGCAATTATATTTGCACCACATGAAGAAAGACACCGAGTAAACCCTTTCTTGCTAGGTTACTACATACCTAACAGATTTCAGCCACCTACACCTTTACCAGTGCACAAGATGAGAAATTTGAATATGCCTGAAAAACATGTTGCTGTCCCACTCTTCTCTTCTACCACTGTCTTTTTTTCTTAATTACCACTTGTTAGGAAGTCAGAAAAAAACCCTCAACACCTAGAATAGATGACTTCAGTTTTCTTTCAGGTTAAGTTAGGAAAAATGGCTCATTTTTAAACAAATGAAAAGAGTAAAGCTGAGGTAAAAAAAAAAGTGCCAAAAAGATCCTGTGAAATGGATGATTGTATCTGGGCAGATAGATAATTAGGGTGTATGAGACCTTATTTTTTGAGCATCTGAAGTGTAGGAGGACTTGAGGAAACAAAGCATTAGAACTCAATTTTACATTTATTTTATTGTCTTTGCACACTTGTCTCAGCTTCCTGTGGTGCCAGCCATCTGCCCAAGTCCATGTGTTTGATAGGGCATGTCATGGTATGCCACAAGGATCTCGGGTGCCATCCTGTTTAGTCCAAACCTCAAACTCTGGGTTCTACATGCAATTCTCTTTTGTTTTATATTTGTCATATGCCTGGGTGTGAGTTCAAGTCAAATACGAAACATGAAGGCATGCTGTCCTTCAAGGAATGACAATCCCTTATATTTAAAAAAAAAGAGATAATGCTGAGAACACAGCTAAAAAAAAAAAAAAGTGTATATATAAAAGATAAACATGCTTCTCTGTGAGGTTTCATGGGCCATTTTGGAGACTGAGGTGTTGGCTGTTGCTATGGCAGGGAAATTTTGCACAACAAAATTTAGGTAGACTCTGTACTGCACAAAATAGGATAGCCTGCATGGCAAGATGTCTTAGCAAGTCTATAACAAAAATTAGAGCCATAAAGAAGTAAACTAAAGGTATTGAAGTTAGGTGTAACTAATTGATTTTCAAGTAATAACTGCCACAACCCCACCTCAATTGATTCACTATATCATGTATAGCAGCCAATGGAGGATTGAAGTCTGTTTTATCAGCTTAAAAGTGATTTGAAAATTAATCGGAAACAAAAGCTTTTGCACCTGCATTTGTATTTCTGTTGCTTATTTTCAAAATACATAATTTTCAGAATGGGAACACTGCTGAATTAGAATGATCCCCAAATGGTGAAAAAGAAGAGTGTATTGAGAGCACTGCAGATCACAAGTTAGTCTCTGATTCTGCTTCACACATTCTGTACGACCTTGGGTAAATCACTGAACACTGGATGCTAAGAAGATTTTTAAACGTCTTCAAGAATAAATGTATCTGCATCTATTGGTCAACTTCGTTAATTCACTGCTGTTTAAAAAACTCAGCTAAGAGTTCCTAGAATTAAACGCTGGCTGGGTATAACATCATCTGGGACATTCCATGAGATTTTTAGTTGACTTTCACTTTTAAAAATGAGCATCACATTCTAGTTTTAAGCGCTCAGTGAAGCTATTGTAAAGTCTTCTCAGTGAGTAACTAGGCTGAAAGCTGTAAAGCTACACCTTTATTTTACCCTTCATTTGTCTAATCCAGTTTTTAGTATGGATTGGATGTAGTGATAACTTTGGCAACTGGATTGAAGTACCCATTATCCATGTTTTACTCTCAATATAGGTACTTAAGGGAAGCCTTTATCACTCCAGAGTTTTTGATATTCTGAATATCTTCAGCCTGCAGGATGCCATTACAAGGCACGACTTTTGATTTCTCAGTTTCCAGGTAGTCAAACAGCCTTCATAAATTGTGACCAGCATATGTCACAGCATATGTGTATGTGGTGACAGTCACAGCTCTGTGAGTACAAGGGAAATGTAGTCACACAAATCCTGATTGGTACTGTGTATTGGTCTTACAGCTATCCTGTAAGAGGTTCAGCTGTTGCTCTTCCACCTCTCCAGAGTCTTCTCAAGGGACAACAGTCCCTTCCATTGCTAACCAGCAAAGTTCTCCTGTTCTTTCAATAACACTTATTTTCCAGATACTTTATTTCCACTGATGGAATAAAAAAGCTTGCTGTCTGCTTCCACTCAGCAGATTAAGCAATCCATTTTATTATTGGGAACTTATCCTCTCCTTTGTACTTAATAATTTTCAAAAATACCTGCCATCAGCAAACTTTATCTGTTTATTTCCTTTGGCTTTATTCTAAATTGTTCAAAAGGACTGCATGCTTCAAAAACTAAGAATCTATTCCTGTGGATCATTGTGATCCCTGAGAAACGCACCGGCTGATTCTCATTAGTTTTGAGATATGCCATGTCTATTTTTAATACAATCTTGGTGCCTCATATTAATATCATATCATTTTAGTTCTTAATCAAAATGTCAAGCAATATTGAGTCATGATCATTACAGAAGTGACGGTTTGTTACACCAGCATCCATTACCTTTATTAACCAAACTGGGATCATTAACAGAACAAACTACTTGGAAAAGATCTAATGGGTTTTCCTGAAGCATTAATCATTTTCTTAATTGTTCATTAACAGACTGTCAGCCATTCCCGTATTTACCGATGCTGGTCAAATTGGTCTATTTTTAATTACTTTGTTTGAGCAACACTGTGAGGGCATCATTACCCCTTTTCAGTCTTTAGGCCCCTTCCTGATACTGTGAGAATTATTAAAAAGTAGTATTCATTAACTAGAGAACTCCTTAGTCAACTCTTTTAAAATTTGTAGGTGGACATTTAAAATATTTTTACTAGTTGCTGTCTTACATTGTATTGAGGTACAGTTGTTATTTTTAGAAAATTTCAGAAATGGAGAATTAATTTTTTTTCAAAGAAGATTGCTGGAAAAGTTAGTGCTCCTTTATCAGCTTCAGTTACGTAAAATTTAAACATACCTTCTAAAATAACCACTTATGCCTTGTTTATAATTACAAGACATGACTGGAGTACAATTCATCCCACAGATGCTGAACAGTTGAGGCTGTCTCAGCTGCCTTTTATTGGTGCCCATCTGTCTCCAAGCAATCCAAGGAAATTAGGTTAAACTAGGTGACTAACACTTATCTGGCTAAAGATAGTTGAAATAAACTACATCCAACATGTCTGATCCGAGGAAACCTACAGCATAGAACAAATTTTTCAACATTCCTCCCATCCTGTAGAAAAATATAATCGTTACCGAATTCTTTTCAATTGAGATCAGAGTTTATGAAAATAGAATAGAAGTGTCAGTTTAAACGTAACCTGCATTCCACATTTAGGTTTTTTTAATTGGCTTTTCACAGAAAGCAACCCTTAGAGAAATGCCAATTATTGTACAGTGCTTCTCTCTAATAAGAAAAAATCATCCCTCCTAAATATAATCAGGATATATTTATAATCTTTGTGTGGCTATTTGATTGTATGACTGTGTGTCAGGGCTTTTATTAAAAGGAAGGTAGTATTCATTTGAAATTATTAACTGAACCTATTAGTTTACATTTAGGTCTGTATGTGCTTAGCCAGAGATTGTCCCTCAGGAAAAAGGCCCCCATCCTTCAAAAGTAGAGTCTTGACTCTGTTTCTCCTTATTCTATGAAAGTGCAGTCCTGCTTCCCAAAAGAAAGCAAGTTCCCTTGCTTTTTTAATTCCTCTCTCATCAAACCAAGCACACTGTCTAGCACTCTGAGACAGGCAAAAACAGCGAGACTGAGCCCAATCCACTCCTGGTAACGAGGAGAAGGGAGCTGGCCTACTTGATTAGTCATTGCCATCTCCCTGCTGCTATCAACACAATACAGCACCTGTGGCAAGGAGCCGAGTACCCCTTCGTGCTTCTCACTTGATGCACACATTCATTGCATTCCCACATTCAGAACGTGATCTTTGATGAGTAAGGAGTTCTGTTCAGTAATGAGACACGTCCAGTAATGAGGAGTGAATTTTTCCTTAGCCAAATGTTATTCGTTAAAAAAAAAAAAAAAAAAAAAAAAAAAAAGGCTTTCTGGCAGAGAAGAAATTGCAGATCTTTAAATACTGCAGTGCTATTAAAAATCTTAGACCTTAGCAAATGATTGACAATATTTCAACAACAGGGAAATGGTGACTGGGAACTTGTCTGTGAAAACAGATGGTGCTTGACACTTCTCTGGAAGAACCTGTCAGCCCCTTTAGAACACCAGGTCATCTAGGCTGAAGTATAAAAAGAGAATATCCTTGTCCTAAAACGCTTACTATGTAACTTCAAAAAAGCATTTGTGTATTAATTGCCATGGGAAGGCTCCAGCCTACAGAAGGTATGAGCGGTGCAGCACTCTGGAGAGAGCCTTGTTCTAGACTCAGCTGGCACTTTGCTGGATGCAGAGGATTGATGGGATTGTGTAAAGGAAGCTGCACACACATGCAGCTGCACATGCACAAACAGATGCTTATCTCCTTTGACTGTGGGTGACAGACTTGCATGTGTACATATTTCTGTGCGTGTATACACGAAGAAACACACCAACAAACATAGGTACTTCAGCAAAGAAGGTAAGGACTAGCCGGACTTGTCCTGTAGGTATTTGGTGCTGTTTTGGATGTCCTCTTTGATTTAAGATATCTTGAAGATGACAGGTATTTACAGGCAGCTTACAACTTTCTCCAGCTTCAGGTGGAAGTTGTCAGGCTCCCCCCACGGTGCCTATATGACAGCAGACACGTGTTTGCGTGGCTGAATCCCACCTCACATTCTGTACTGTGGAATGTAAACTGTTATCTTCTGCTTTATGTATTCACCTTGTGACATATGTCATGATGACCAAAAATCAGTAAATCAAGGGTTTTATCTTTTCAGAACTGTTTTACTTCCTAACTGAGATGGGTTTCTCTCTCATTAATTTCATCTGGTCAAAGTGTGTTTCAGCTTGCTGATTTCACTAATGAGTCACCCTGTTTCCACTGTGGCTTGCTCACTCACTGAAGTGTGGGAAGAGATGTGCTGCATGCAATAAATTCAGCTGGCTTCATACACCCGCTTTGGTGTCC
Source organism: Melanocharis versteri (assembly GCA_013397845.1). Lineage (NCBI taxonomy): Eukaryota > Metazoa > Chordata > Aves > Passeriformes > Melanocharitidae > Melanocharis > Melanocharis versteri. The sequence continues at coordinate 51,817 of VZTG01006865.1, read as the reverse complement.
AAGACTGAATGAAAGAACCTCAAGTTTATTTCTGCTTTTGCTTTGCACTTTTACAAAGGGAAGTGACTAACAAGTTCTTAACTGAAAACCACTGTAAAACCAGACCTGACACCCCTAAGAGAAAAAAATCCTTAATCTATATAGAAAATGTAAACACTTAAGTAAAGAAACCCAGAAGTTAACTGCCCAGTGACTGATTTTCTCCAATAATTCACACTAAGTTATCCTTGTAAGCATGTTCTTTACGCTTTGAAAACAAACTATTTTTATATTGTGTGTCCATGTTATCACTTAGATTTGCAGAGGCGAGTATGCATTTTGTCCCTATCTGAAACTCTTTCTTTTATTTTTCTTTTATTTTCATTTTTTTCTGTTCTTTTTCTTTATTTTTCCTCTATAATAGCATTCTTGACAAACTTGTCATGGGATTTTTTTGTAGGATCATATTACTATTCTACGTTTCTAGGAGTAACTCTCTGGGGGAGTCTGTGCCAGTCTACAGCTAAGTGATGAAAGAGTGGAGTATGGGAATGTTCCTAGAGTTCAGGGACAGGCTTGATCCATTTTGTGGCATAAAATTTGGGGTGAGAACCAAGCATGTACTGTATGTTTCTTGTGCCTTGCTTTCTGTAGGTTCTCAATTCTGACCCTATTATTTAAAATTTCATTTGGCCCACTTCAACTGTAGATCTAACTTTTGTCTTGATTGTATCTTGAGAAAAGCACTTCCGCATTTGTCCCTGTCAGAGTCCATTACTCTCTAACCAGGAGGAGGGTACAGTGCTTATTATCAAATCTACTAATTTGGTGTATTTGTGATTTTGATTTAACAGAGTGCTGCAGCAATGTACTGAAATCATAATAGAAAAATAGTACAGCACTTGCATATGGGTTGAATCACAGAACAAACCTGTTTCTCATTACCGGTCTCTGTGTGCTCACTGTCAGGATGCTGAGCATCCCCAGCCCCTAGGACAGCATGCATGGATTAAAGCCAGATCGAGCTGTCTTTCAGTTTTGTTCTAGTAGTTGACCATATTTTGCTTTATGTTGGGCTGAGGTGTCTATATATCCTCCCAGCCCTGGCACACTGGTCTGGGTAACTCAGGAAGACATAATTGTGTGTTAATTGTCTCAGGGAACCAGATGATCCAACGATGCAGCTATCTTATCTAAAAACATTACCCTTCATTCTCCCTGGTGTTGAGATAAGCTTAGCTTTCTTTGTGATGCATTTTTTCCTGAGCTCATTTGCCTCATCTCTGAACATTACCCCACTGTGGAGGTCTGCTGGTCAATCACAGCCCTGCAACAGCTGCTTTCTCCCATGTATAAATTTGCAATATCTTTTCCCAAAAAATGCATTTCGTACAGTAGAAATATTACACCTCAGGTTTTTCTTCTGAAATAGCACCATGCAAACTGAAGAACACAGCAGCTACTTTTACCTGCTGATCCCTTTTAATTATGACTGTAGCAAATTGTTAGTCTTTTGCAAAACCTTCTGAAAAGTTTTTTTTTTTTTCAATCTTTTAGGAATTATATTCTGATTTAAAACAGAAAAATCGAATTACTGTGAAAAGGTGAATACCTGAGAACCCATGATTAGCACTGAAGGAAGACAGGGAGTCAATACAGATAGCTGGCTTGGAAATCTCCTGCAGGAACTGATGCTTTTCTACAGCTGAGTCATATAGTACAGGAAATCCTCCAGAGAGGTCACTGCGCATGTGAATCAAAGGACTGAGAGTATGAAAATTACAACTCCTCTCTTTTACCCCTCAAATCAAAATTTTTACTCTTTCTTTTTTTTTTTTTGAGCAATGGGTGCAGAGTATAACAGAAAGTGTTATTTTTCTAGTCCTTTTATCACTGAAAAATCCTTTACAAAGTAAACATGCAGTATGATAACACATTGTTCTAAATTGGCCTTTTTTTTTTTAAGTTATTCACATAATATTATATTATGAAATAATTACAAAATTTCAGTGATTTATCCAAAGTATATATCCAGGTTTGCCTGTATGTTCAAGGCATATGTATGAGGCAACATCTCTGCAGTTTCTGAGTAAGGCATTGATATTACAAAAAATGAAGTACGGAGTATGAAGGGACTCACCCAGATACAGTCACAGGTTTTGCCCACAGGAGTAAATTAAATATGCCTGAGAAGATTGCAATGCAAACCAGTATTTACTAAAGTTGATTCAGTCACAGAAGGACAGTAATCTGTTAGATGAGTAACAGAGTTTTCTGTAGATGTTGGGTCTTAGTCTGGAACTGTACATCATATTGCTGAGCCTCGGTTTTGACTCTAGGTCTAAACTCCTTGGCTGTCCACCTTCTCCGACTCTTGGAATGCCTTTACAAAGGTCCCTTCATGGATGAGTAAGGTGGTGTCCTGCAAGTATCTAACCTTCTCTAATCTCTTTCTTCACCAGGGCGTTTCAGGCAGTTCAGAGGAAATTAATGATCATGTTATAGGATCTGAGTCTGAACCATAAAATCATCTTCCACCTGGTCATTGTCTGCTGAGTAACTGCTAATGGTGTGATGCTTGTTTTGGTTCTGGGTCATTACTGGTGAATCTTTGAAAGCCATGAAACTGACCTTCTGTTGCCATCAGAGAGGCAAGCAGGATTGAACTAATAATAGTAATGAAGAGCATTTTGTGAAGACTTTGCTTTTCTTAGCTGGAGAAATGGGGTTATTCGTCAAACTAGTTTAATTTATTCAAAATTCATGTTTCTATATTCGTTTTCTTAATTTGCAGCCCAAAAGGAAGGCAGTGTTATGCTTGTATGTGAGAAATGACAATGATTGATACATCTTGGAGAGAGCTGTAACTTTCCAGTGATTCTCTGCTCTTTCCTTAATTTCCATAATTTCTAAAACTGTAAGGAAAATCAGGCTTATTCTAGTTGGCTGGTCTCATTATGGTTTATTTTCTCCTTTTAATTTAGGGAATATGTTGACCTACTTCTTTGATTAGATAACCTAAGTTCTTCGCCTCTTCTTTAATTTTGGATAACCAGAGAATCCCTTAGATTTATTTTTCAATAAGTTAAACAAGGGAGGTGGAGTCTTCTATGTATCCAATGTGCTGATGATATAGAGATGTCTTCAGATAGTATTTTATAGCTATATTATATGTAACATGCTAACTTGGATTGTTAGACTTCAGAGAAATACCTATAATCCCTATATCACACAGTGAGTATGATATACAATAGTGTGTGAAAACTGTGATCTGTTTCTCCTATTTTAGTTGCAGAGGTCTACACATGGGCCAATCCTCTCATCAATATCCCATAATTGAGAAAAATGGGCACTTCTTAGAAGTGATTCACCTGGCCTGTTTCAAATGTCTGCTTTAGGAAGAGGTTAATAATTCCCTGCTAGGACTTACTTCCCTCTACTGCCAACATGACTATTACTTCAGAGACAGACCCTGCATGGTAAACACCAGCATTGTATCAGACTCCTCCCTCATTTTTTCTTGTCTTGAACCGTAGTGTCCATAAGTGTTGTACAAGCCTGGGGTATCATTTGTCTCCAAACTGGTGCTGGGCTTGGAGCTTTGCGCTGTGGCTGTGCCAGCAAAGAGTAAGAATATGAGCGACTGAAAATAGTCCCAATCCCCAGATTGCATGTGGGCCTAGTGACTGCCTTGTGTCTATTTTGCAGTCTTTTGTCTGTCTTCGTTGCTACAGGCTCTCTTAAATACACTTGAAACTTGAATGTTTCTTAACTCCATATCCTCAGTTTCAAAGGGTCTAATTTATGAGCCTTGTGAGCTTTTGCGCAAAAAAAAATGAGTCTACCAAGTGGGAATATATATTCTGCAAGACAGATAAAAGCTTTAATTGAAATTTTTCAATTCAGCCTACATAAACTATACCTCAAACACAGAATAGCACAAGGTGCAGATTTCTTGCATTTAGCGACACTTTATTTACAGATTTTTCTGACCAATTAATAAATAGCTTAAGAAGGACTTTTTTTATGAACAATTTGTCACATTCTCATATGCTGTGAACTGAAGACTACATTATTTTACTTTGGCTAAGTGTATAACCATATAATTAAATCCATTATTATCTAGAGTATTTTTTTTAATCCAGATTTTTTTTAAGGATATATGCAAGACAGTGTAAATATGCACTAAAATAAGACGGAATTCCCTCTTTCTCTCAACTGCCCCAAGAATTGTAAGTTCTTTCCTATGAAAAGCTATAGATCAGGAATTTAATACCTAAAGCCAACTTCATCATGTCAGGACTTCCTAAATATGGATTTGATGAAGCAAATAAAATACTGATTATCTTTTTTAGAAATAAGAAAAGAAGAACAGAAGAACAAAATCAAAAGTTTCATTCAATGAACGGTCACTTGAAAGTGCTGGGTTAACAGTTGGACTTGATGATCTCAAAGATTTTTTCCAACCTAAATGATTCTATGATGCTATGATATTTAATGTTCAGTGCATCATCTTCCTTTTCATTTCTTTTCCTTTTTTTTTTTATTTTAATGAGCGTTTCTGTTTGAAACTGTCTTTATTCCAAAGTCTTCCAATTATTCTCACTCACAGTTTCAGCAAAAATAGCTTCTGTCAAAAGTAGTAAGATTAAATATTTTATCAGATAAGATTCTTTGGACCCTGGTATTTTTCTCAGTGTCCAAATTAGTTGAGTTTATGCAATATATTTTTAATCTGAGGAAAAGCAAGACATTTTTAGTGTTGAAAATAACAGTAGGAGAGGCCAGAGTCATGGGAGAGGGCCACACCATAAACTTATAATCTTCTGGTGAATGTGATTATCCTCAGAAAATTAGAAAAAGAGAAGTGAACATGGCTCATGATCCAAAAGAAAAACTTATAATTATAAATAAATTTCAGCATCATCTTTCTTTATATATTGGATTAGTGAAAAAGGAATAAACAGCGTCCTGACACCTCAAATACATCATGGAAGAAATTTCTTCCTCTCCAGGACTACATGCAAATGTATACTTGGAAATTTCACATTATTTTTGTTAAGAACCATTTAAGTTTCCACATGTATTTAAACAGTGAAGATGACTGGATGATGGACAGCAACCTCTTTCTTTTGTACATCAGGCTCTCTTGTGAGCACTGATATCATGTGGGTGCTGAAATTTAATTAAAATGCCTATTAAGAAGAAATCTCTAGAAATACCTTTTCTTCAGTGGGTAGATGTTTAATTTATTTTTAAAATGTTGGTTTAGCTGTGCAAAGCCGAGCTTTCTTCTTTAGAAAGATGAATATGAATGAAATAGTCTCCTTTTGTTTTCTAGTGAAAGCATACCACTTTCAACTCAGATTTTATCATTAGCCTATTGCCATTGGCAGATATAAAAGCACAGAAATTCCACAGCAACTTCTGAGTCACCAAGTTCAACCCTGTGTCACAGACAAACTGAACAAACTACTATAGATGTATAATGTTCTGTTTAAAACAAGCTGCATTAAGTGCTTTGCATTACACTTGAGGAAAACCAGGTTTGGACCCTCACTTTTGGACTACTAAAAGACTCCTATTTCTAAATTCACATGTAAACTTACGTATGTCAGGTCCCCAGACAAGTCGCATATTTTAAAATTGTTCCTTGCCTTGGTTTACCTTGCCCCTGGATGTGCAGCAAGCACTGCTGTGACTGAATTGCACTTACGTGGCAAGGTTTTTTTGGTGGGTGGTGCTGCAGAGGTGGCTCCTGTGAGAAGACGCCAGAGGCTCCAAGACAGACCCACGGCTGGCCAGGGCCGAGTCCGTCAGCAACGTTGGCAGAACCTTGCATGTGATAACGTGTTTAAGAAAGGATGAAAAATTCTGGAAGGGAGGAGTTAGAAAATGCAAAAAAATCAACTCCACAGAAGGAGAAGGACGTGCATCAGGCGCCGGAGCAGAGACTCCCCTGCAGACCATGGTGAAGACCATGGTGAGGCAGCTGCGCCTCTGCAGTCCGTGGAAGATCCCTTACCAGTGCATGTGGATCTGTCCTAAAAGAAACTGCAGCTTGTGAAAGCCTGCACTAGAGGAGGCTCTGGCAGGACCTGTTGACCAGTGGAGAGGGGAGTCCATGCTGGAGCAGCTGTTCCTGAAGGCCTGCACCCTGTGGATGGGACCCATGCTGGATGAGTTCATGAAGAACTGCATGCTGTGGGCAGGACTCACACTGGATGAGTTCATAGGATTGTCTCCTTTGAAATGAGGGGAAGAGTGGGAGGAGGAAGAAGCAGAAGACATGAGGTGTTACAAACCAACCACAATCCCCATTCTCTGTCTCCCTGCACTTCTCACATGGAGAAGGTAGAAGAATTGGGAATGAAGTTGAACCTGGGACAAAGCAAGAGGAGGAGGGAAGATGTTTTACAGTTATTGTTTCTCATTATTCTGTTCTCTTTGATTGGCAATCAACTGAATTAATTCCTCCAAGCTGAGTCTGTTTTGCCCATGATGGTAATTGCTGAATGACCTCCCTGTCCCTATCTTGACCCATGAGGTTTTGGGTCTTATTTCCCCCCCCCTTCTGTTGATGTAAGAGGAGTGACAGAGCAGCTTGATGAGCTCTTGCCAAGGTCAACCCACCACAGTCCTTTGTGTTGCACAATAGAGAACTCTTTGGAATTGAATATAAGAATAGTAAATGGGAAAGGACACAGGCAAAACATGGACTGAACAATGCTAGAGGGCAAAATCATTGTTAGGAATTTCATTTGCAGCTGTGGTGAGGGGATTAGGGGTGAAGTGTGTGTGAATTGTCTGTATTTGTCAGTGTTGAGAGGACGCTTTAATTTTTTTGGTTGCATTTGTAAGAAACTGAGGTCTTTAAAGAATGTATGATTGCATCTAAATTTAATCAACTGTTAGCAGTGGACAGCCAGCAGGCAACAGGTGCTGAAATACCTTTGCCAGTCCATGAAGAAAGTTAAGCACTTCCAAAGTGTCCTCCTGTTTTACGCCTTTTTTAGGCACCAAGCCTAGTGTAATTTTCTTTGCTTTTGTTTGCAAATTTCCTTTTGTTCCAATCCTTGTAGGCTTTTATTTACCTTTAGGGCTATTTTTGAGATACTGCCTTCTACAGGATCTGCTCTGCAACACATATATACACATTTTTCCTTTAAATTCTCAGGAGTCACTTTCAGCTGGAAGAAGCACTATAGAAGCTATATTGTTATATGCAAGTTATCTCTATATTATAAATATAAACTTGATTTTATACCTTAAAAAAACATAATTTCTAGATCCACAGGTAACCACAGTGTTAGTCTTTATTATTGAATATTTATGTTTCTTTTTCTTGAGCCAGTTTTGGGGTTTTGACTGTGAAAAGAGATTTTTTGTTGTTGTTTTACTAAATCTAATTTATTTAAATATAAGAAGTTAATTCCATCAGCTTCTGATCACCCCTAATTAATTATCACTTCAAAATGTAGCTCAAAGTGAAAGCTCAAAATGTAATTTAAAATGTAGTGTCCTCTTCTTTGAAAAATCTCTTTTTTTCCTAAGGTATACCTGCACCCTAGAGTTTCTTTTATCACTATTGTGAATGACTAGATTTATCAGCACCGTAGTTTGTTTAACATTAAGTATTTTTTCTTCAGCATATGCTGAAAATTTGCATTACTAACCACACTTGAAAGTAGATTTGTTTTTTCTCCAGCACATCTTTTTTCATCCCATAGATTAGTGTTTAATTGAAAAGATGATTGGAAAACAGAGTACATTAAGGAAGTTGAACCTCTATGACCTAATACATTAAAGTTCAAGAAATGCTCTCTGCGAGAGTGCATACACACTTCAGAAAAATAAAAGACTTTAAAAGCCCACAAAATATTTTGCCATGACCAAGTTAGAAGCTTGTATGTGATTTTGGACTTCCTATTTCCTTTAAAAAAAAATTACTGAAGTTACAGATGTTGATTGGAATTTTGGCCACACTAAAAGTCCTGCTGGAACTGTTTTTTTACAGGTGCCTTTAGTGGGGCCTTTTTAAAAAAAATTTTCTTCATTGGCAATAGATGTCTATAATCCCTTCTTCTCTCACTGACATTTTGTTTTTACTCTCATCTTGGTCCCAACACTCCCACTGCACCTGCAGTGCTAGTACTTTATTTTCATGCAGAATTCCAGCTAAATTACTGGAGTCTTGCATTGAAGCAAAGACCCATTCTTATGAAGCCCTCTCAGCTCTCTCAGACAATACCTGGGAGCAGCCAGGAGTTAGAGCAGATAAGGAACAATTTTTAAGAGGCAATTAACTATTTTTTTTTTAGTACTGGAATCTGTTTTGACTATGTTTAATTTGTTGTGTGCACATATCCTTAATAGCTCATGGCATGGTCTCCACTTGCGAATCACCTAAAAGTTAAGTGCTGCCTTGGAGTCAGTAGTAATCCAGGGGCTTCAGGAGTGGTGCGACACCACGTGTCATGCTTCCATTAGCACTGAGCAAGGGTGTGGGTGGGATTTGTGCTAGCTGGGTGCTGCTGTCTTGTCCTGGCTGCTTGCTGTCTGCAGTGTATCACCCTGATAGCTGCAGGTGACTTATCTTACAGAAACATCCACATCACAGCACTCGAGACAGGCAGGACAGAAATAGTTTAGTGCTTCTGGCCCAGCAAGCTCTTTAGGTACTGAGATAAGCAAAAGGAGGAGGTGATGTCTTCCTATTGCATAAGCAGCAGCAACGATAAAGAAAACTTTATTTTGCTTTTTTTCTCACAAATGTGTGAACCTAGCAATGCGAAAACCTTTCACATTACAGTACCTGAAGTAAAATCTGCATATTTATCCATGCTCCAGGTCATGTCCGTCATCCTTCCTTTCTACTCTGTGTGTCTCCCAACAGCATCAGCTACCATTTCATCAGCTCTTGCCATCACTAGTTCCTGATCCCTTTTCTAGCTCTCCTGGGAAGAAGACCTCCCAACAGCCATCCTCTGCCTTGATTTCCCTGTAACATGATGTGGTAACTTCACCAGAAAGAAAAATATGGGCTGTTTCAACCAGCCTGTAAAGACTGTCTTAGATGATGAAAAAGTGCATCCAGAAAATGTAAAAATCTTTATGAGGTTAAATGAGGAGAACAGGAATGTGAGAATAAAGCCCCAAAGGAAAAGCAGTGCTATAACTGACTGTGCTGTATTTGCAAAAGCATTGTACTCACTGTGAGTGTAGAAATGCAGAAAAGACATTTCCTTCTTAATATATTTAGAGAAATGACATTGTGATGATGAAAATGCAAACAAAGATGAATACAAATGTTTTATATCAACTTTTATTTCAGTCGTAATACTAGCTTGGCTGTTACATTTTCAGCTGAAAAAAAACTGGGGACANTAAAAAAGAAATGAAGCTTGACCCCATTGTTCAACCTGCATTGCATTTTTCAGTAAGGGCATGCAATTATTTTTCACCATTCTTGCCTTTTTACAAAATAATTTGATTCCAAAATTTTTAGAGTCGCTAAAAGATAAGTGCAGTGACAAGAAATTTTGATTGAATGGTCTTAAGTGAGGTATATCAAAGGAGAAGAAAGGGTAGGTGGCATGTAAGTTGTCTGATTTGAGAGGAGAGTACAGAGCAGGACATGATCTATGAGTTTAGGGGAAGAGAGAGAAAGAGGTTCAGGGTGCTTCAGGAGAGGTTGGAGGAGAATCCTGGGATTCTCTCTCGCTACAATATTTCTGTTTTGTCCAGTGTATAACACATGCCCATCTTCTCTTTCCATTCTTGTACGGTGTTGATGGCAAGGCTTTGGTAGCAGGTGGGGAAAATGCACGTGCAAGGAGAGGCCAGGGGCTGCCACTTCATGGAAATGGCCAAGTGCAAATGTGTCCTAAAAAAACCCACTTCAGGACACAGCTGAACCTTTCCGTCAACCTGGTGGTATCTCTGGAAAACCGTATTTTAGAAAGGACAAAATGCCAGACAGCACTTATTCCTTAACAATGCTTCTGTTTCGTTTTATCTCATAGATTGTCCTACCTAACAGATTACTGATACTGATATTGCAATGCAAATCTTTTTAAAAGGCTATAAAGCATAAAAAAAGAAAAAGTCATTATTTTACATCCTAGGAGTGCTTTGGGAAGTAGTAGTATGACTGGGCACAGAGATGTCATCCTTGCAATCCTTCCTTCAGAGACAGTAGCAGCTCCTTATTTAAATCTGGGCCTGGCAGAACACCACATTCATGGGTGTGGAGAAAGGCCAGACTAAAACACACCATTTTTATTACAGAGGCTGCCACTGTCCCAGAGATGGAAAAGGTTTTGAGGTAAAGAGAGGTGTGAAAGGGAAAACTTTTTCTCTTTTGCTTCTGTGACTACACCTCTCTTGGCGTATGTGATGTCCTTGGGGTCTGTAACCCCTGTTCCAGTGCAGTTCAGTGGTATCCTATGCTGCACACCTGGACATGAGTGTGTGTGGGTGTCTCTCCCTGTGTCACCAAGCGGGCACAGCAGCAGTGTTTTTTCCACAGAACACCGTATGTTTCACAGGTTTCATTTGTATCACATTTGCAAGTGGCGCTGTGAGACTCAGATCCAAAGAAGCTCAGTTTAATATAAAATTGTTATGCAGATATGAGGTTTTCTGCCTCTGTGACCCCTGATGCCAGGCTTGCACAACTCTTCCACAATGGGACACCAGCAGAAACTCCCTTCTTTTTGCCAGCCTGTTCCCCCAAGACTGATATTCTTGAGAACATTTTCTGTAATTCTTGGTTGAAGTTTCTCATTACTTTAAATTTAGATAGCCTTTGATTATAAAGGATCTGCTTTCTGGAATAAAGAAGAATGCAAAACTTAGAATCACAGAACCCGCATCACAGAGAAAAACAGCTAGCTCTATAGGCACTGGACCTAATGGAGCTGGGACTCTGGCAGGTTTACAACTTAGAGTTAAAATACCTCATATCTGCTATGGTGTGAACTAGGTCAAAGCCTTCCCTGCAGCTGGGGTCATCATGACTTTTCTGTTTCAAGAATAAAATTGGGGTTTTCACCCTGCTGCTCTTAGAGTCCCATAGATAATATGTAACAGAAAAAATGAATTCTTCCTTCTGGTTCTGGGTCTTCCAAATTGAAGGTTTTTTGATTTATTTCATAACTTTATGTCACTTGCCAATCTTCCATCACCTGCCTTCTTATCCAAACTGTGGATGATAAACAGGCAGAATTCTCACATTGTGACAGGCATGGATTTTGATTCTCCTCTGTCAGCCAAGCTTCTCATATCAAGTATATAATTTTTCATTGCTAAAACTGAGAACACTTCAAAAATATGAATAATGCAGTTCATGGAAAGCTGCTGGACAAGTTCCTGAAATTATATGTAACCATATAAAATAATTTAATACAGGTATTAATAAAATTATGATGTGTGCTAGATATGCTTCACTATAGTGCAGAAGCATCCAGTAGGATGTTTTTGACTCTGTGTGCATTCCCATGTTTGTGAAAATGGGGTGAGAAGGGAGGGCTTATATCACTCTTCAGGTGGCATGAAGAGTGAACCTATCTGTCATAGCAGAGAGACTGTCACAGAGCATTTGGCTTATGTGGCAAGGGTTTGTTAGCTGGGGGATTGCAGGGGTGGCCCCTGTGAGAATAGACCAGGGCCCCTGTCGGTCACAGCCAGTGCCAGCCCACTCCATCTGACCCACCACAGGACACGGCTGAGCCTGTCAGTGAGGTTGGTGGCACAGCTGCAAGAACTTATTTAAGAAAAGGTAAAAACCCTGTGCAGCAGCTGTGAGAGAGGAGTGAGAAAAATATGAGAGAAAGAACCCTGCAGATGCCAAGATCAGACAAGGAGGAGGAGGAGGAGGTGCTCCAGGCACCAGAGAGAAGATTACCCTGCAGCCTTCGGAGGTCAGCGTTGGAGGAGATGTCCACACTGCAGTCTGCGGAGGACCCCACGCTGCAACAGGTGGGTATGCCCTGAAAAATGGTGCATCCCATGAAGAGAGCATGCAGGAACATAGAGAGGAGCCCACCAAGAAACAGGTTTTCTGTCATGATCTGTGGCCCATGGGGAAGCCACACTAGAGCAATATGTGAAGGACTGTCTCCAGTGGGAAGGACCTCATGCTGGAGCACGGGAAAAATGTGAGAAGAAAAGAACAGCAGAGAGGAGATGCTGGGACCACAACCCCCCTTCGTCATCCCACTGTGCCACTCTGCATAGTGTGTGGAAGAGTTAAGGAACAAAGGAGTGAAGTTGAGCCTAGGAAAAAGTGGGGGTTAGGGGGAAGATTTTTTTAGTTTTGTCTTTGCTTTTCGCTATCCTACACAGTTTTTAATAGGCAATAAATTAAATCAATCTTCCCTACACTGAGTCTATTTTGCCCATGATGGTAATTATTAAGTGACCTCTTTATCTCAACCCACAAGATTTTTTTATCTTATTTTCTCCCCTCCATCTTGTTGAGCAGGCAGAGGAATATAGTAACTGGATGGGTGTCTGGCAGCAAGTCAAGGCCAAGTGCAGTACACAGAGACAATCACAAGTTAGTGAAATAAATAAGTTTCGATCACCTCCTCCTCCTCAGGAAATGTTGCCATAATTTGGTTGTCATCATCTCACTGTTCAGATCTGTGCATCTACAAAGACAGAGTGTAGCATATTTAGGAAATGCTGAGGTTTTCCAGAAAAAAAGAAAGTTTCCCAACACTGTGATCCCTTGAAAATAGGTGTCTAAACCGTGACCTCTGTCAAGGATGCTTGGATTACTACTTAAGGAAAACTTACAGTGGTACAGAAAATAGGGTAGCTGCATAGTCATTATTTCTGAATTGGTGGTTATATGCCAGTGGGAGGGAAGTCATATCCTCCAAGTAAAACCAGCTGGGCGCAGATTTGAAATGCGTTCTCAAACAGAAGTGCTGACATAAGGCAAATTTCACAAGTAGAACTAACTGTAGGACTAACTCTCACTCATGGTGGATGAAATCTCGAAGCAAAAAATTTAAAGAAATAGATATAAATGGAGATAAAAATCAAGACAACAAATTATCTTTTATTTTGTAGCTCTTATCATTTTTGTCCCTGAAGAGATGTGAGAAACCTTACATCTCACATGTGCAAACACTGATACACTTTCAGGAATCTTGACAAGAAGATATGTCTGCACTTTTCTAAACATAACCAAAGCTGATATTCTTAGCTTTTTCCTTCTTATCACCTAATTCCCAGTTGGTTTTGTCTACTGTCTGCTCTGACTGCTGCAATCCTTACAGTTTCAGCACAAGAAGAGTCATAATTCCCTCTGCTTCATAAGGATGGACGAAAACCTGTCAATAGCCCATAAAAACGAAATAAAAATGAATAAAACTTTAAAACTAAAATTTCCACATATTTTGTACACATTTCAGTGTTTCAAAATGTAAAAGTATTTGAGAATTGAAAAAATCTGACTGAAATATGCATAATTTATTTTTTATTTCTGTTGGTTTGCAATGAAAATGAGTCCTTGCGGGAGAAAGGACATAATTATTCAAGTTTCTGCAAGTGTCTTTCTCTGGTCTTTCTCTGCAGGTCTTTCTCTGCAAAGTTTCTTCTCATCAGATGGACCCCAGTGTGTTTTGTTGCACGGAGTACTTATAGAAGGTACTTAAGTAACAAAGCTCTGTCTGTGCTCCTTTTTTATTGTGAAGTTGATCAAACGCTGGCACAAGTTGCCCAGAGGTGTTTTGGAGTCTCCCTCCTTGGAGATATTTAGAAACCCACGGTCCTGGGCCAAGTGGCCCTGTTTGAGCAGGTGGCTTGGACCAGATGACCTCCAGAGTCTCCTTCCAACCTCATCCCGAGATTCTGTGGACTGCTGAGATTTGATCTACTGACTAGGCACTGTTTCTGTATCAGTGGTATGTGATTACTGAAAAAAAATGTAAGTAACCTCACATTTGTGTGGCAAGATTATTCTTTGTTAAGAGAGGGATCCTTGATCACCAGGCTCTGAGACATGTGCTTCTCTCTGTAGCTTTCACTCTGCTAATGTGTGTTTCATCTACACTTTCAGGACATTTTTCAAGATGAGTAAATTGATTTTTGTATAAAGGCAGCTTCACATTTACCAGTGCTTCAATGTGAATACTCTTTAGGTCCCTGAAAATTCAAATATTAAATGAATTGAAAATCATGTGAAGAAAATCATCCTGAGCTAGTCAAATATTTTTCTCATTTTTGTTTCCATTTCAACCACAGTAACATCTCCTTCTTTCCCTGTCAGAACTGTAGTTTTGCTTTGTTAAAGAAAAACGCTTCTGCAGTGCCATTACAGGATCTGTTTTTACTGCTTGCTAATCATGTTCTAACATAAGCTATGCATAACTAATCATAATTTTAGATAACTATAATTTACCTCTAACCAGAGGAGTTCTGAAGCACCTATTTTAACATTCCTGAGTTATAATTTTGTTTTTCTCTACAGCTGTTGAAGCAAAACATCCTGGTTTTATAGTGGAAATGAAGTTTTATTTTAGATATGTGCATGAAAACTAAAAATTAGTTTTTGTAGATGAGTAGAATGACCATTTCTGTTAATTCATGAAAACAGAAAATTTTGGGATAAACCACTAAAGAAACACAGGGAAGTTTGTCCAGATGTTAGAAATCATTGTACCATTGCAAAAAGAGCATTTAATTTTCATTGTTTATAAATTCCAGCAAGATTCAAAACCTATGAATTCACAACTGTGGGAAACTTCATTTTTGGGACCTCTCAGGTCACCAGGGGTTAGAAAGAGTGGCATTGCTATGATTTCACAGTGCTGACTAATTAGAAATCAATGACTAACTGAATAAAAGTCTCCCCCCTTAGACTCAGACTGAGTTAGTGTAGTTGGCTGAGTGATTTTTGAAGGCAGAGATGATAACAGCTTTCCCAGGAGTCTTCCTGGCCTTTATGGTAGGTGCGTGGTCCCTAAACCTGGCTGAGCAATGCATTGCTATGCTGTCACTTCTCCACAGGCTTGCTCTGAGTTCACTGGTCATACATGATATCTTTCTCTGGAAAGAGGGTTCTTTTTACAGACAGCATGGGATTTAACACTGGAGTCAGTGAAGGAGGTTTGAAATATTGGAAAAACAACAACAAAAAAATATTTAAGCAGACCTGTGTCTCTTTTTCATTACACTTTGCTTTATTCTGGTATTTAACCTTTGGTCACCTTGATGAGTCTTACTTGGTCCCTGTATCCATCATACTGTCAGACAGGGAACACCACCAGGAGCATGATGATGTTCCTGGTGTCATCCCAAATCTCGGTATTCCCTGTCTTTATATTGTGTTAGTCACATGATTCATTATTTAGTATTGCAGATTTAACTCTATGGACTGACAGTTACATTTGATTTAAAGGGAAGTAGGAATGGAAATACAGGGGAAAACCACAGGTATCTCAGCTCTTATTTGAACTGCATCTAGCCCTTTCTTTCCTAAAGGTGATATCTCACTGCAATGAAATGTGGGTCAGGAATCTCTACTTATAAATGTCCGGAGAAGTTGGGCTTTGCTTTAGAAAAACCTTTTTTTTTCTTTCTTCTCGGAAATTTTGGATTCATTTCTGTAACATGTTTTTACCAGACTGTTACATTTCTTTCTGATGTCTTATCATGAGAACTTTATAGTTTAGGGTAGTATAACAGAAATTGAGTGAGATCCTGCCCTGTGATTAGTTCATGTGTACAGGTCATAGAACCGCAAGACTTGCGCTGGGCAGGCAGAGAGATGCTGAACATGTAGATGAACTTAATTATTTTCATCATGATGTGGTCAGTGTTTTGGTATCTGGAAACATACTAAAAATAACAACATTATACTATTGCAACCTTACCTACATTTTTAATAAGAAAGGTAAAAGTTGGACTTTCTGTTCAGTTCCAGCTGCTGCTTCCTATTTTGCTGTCAATATATTCCCTAAGCTCACAAAACTCTCCATATGAGTCGTTAATTTATGCATTTGCTTTTTATTTGGCCAGACCCACAAGATGTGGAGCACAGTGTCTTGTGTACCTGTTGGCATTTTTACTGAGGGTCTCAAAGACTGAGGCAGAGAGGGGGTACAACAGTGTGTACACCCAGAGTTCATATATTGCAAATAATGTACAGGAATGGCTTAAGAATCTGTGTACCTATTACACTCAACATGTGCACTGAACACACTGGATGGCTTATAAAATTTTGTCTATGTCACATAAGAAATTGTTGCTTGCCTTCCGTGTTTGGTTAATTTCTGATAAATAATCCATTTGAGCAATTAGTTTTCAATCTTTACTCTCTTGGTATGAGAACATTGACTAAATTACAAGGTGAACAATTTGTGTGGAGTGTAAGCTGAAATGAGTAACAGAAGTACCACTATAGTAAAATATCTGAATGCTGTGAGGGACTGGAAGGATTGCTGTCTCAAAACATTTCAGGTGCATATATAAGGGAAAGGGGCAGGTTGGGCCTTGCTTTTGGTGTATCCCAGCCCTGCCATGGCCACCAGTCCCTGGCATACTGGAGGCAATGCTCTACACCTGCCTCTGGAACCCATTCTAGCCCCAGAATGGCCAGATGGTTGGCAGTCCCACCTGGGAAGGGCCCAGGAAAGCCAAAAGGTATTTAACCCAGGACATGTGGTGAGCACTTGTCTTGAGCCTACCTCCTTTTGGAATTTCTATCAGCTGAAAACTGCTGGAACCAGACTTGTTCTTTTCTATATATTTTCTTTCTCTCTTTCTCTTTCTTCTAATTTCCCCTTCCTGGAGGTTTGACTAACCTAAAATTGGATGGACTTGGAGTCTACTAATTTGAATGGGCAGAGTCAGTGCTCTGAAAAGTGTTTTACGTGTTTTAAACTTTTGCCAAAGTCCTCTGATTTTCTGAAGTCACCAGTAAAGTTTTTTGCTGTTTTGACCTCTTGAGAATATCTTGCTGGTATTTCTCCCTTGCCTCTCACTCAGAATACATGAACAACCCCAAGCCCTTTTTAAGAGTCTCGTTAAGCAAGTTTTCTGGGGCCTTACAAATGCACCCATGCATATCTGATGAGAAGCCCATGAAGGTCAAATAATGAACAGATAAGTGTCAGTCCTTGTGGGAGACTGGAAATGTCATCAGATTAGTTATGTGATTTTGCATATATAAGCTCAGCTCAAAATAGATGCATTTGAAATATCACTGGGACTCTTGAGAATTATTCTAACATCCTTCCAGCATGTGGTTTTTAACAATACATATAATTTTCACTGTTCTTAGGAAGTTTTTGTATACTAGCTTGGCAGATGTGCGAAAAGTGACTCTTTTGAAGAGTCATCATTTGCCTTTCCAAACAGATCATATCTCTGGGTGTCTCCTTCCTATGTATATATTCAGGATACCTGAGCATGAGAGTGAGGATATTGGATATGGCAGTTACAGGAGTTACTCAGTTGTTTGCTTTGTGCACAAATGATTACAGGCACAGGCAGGCAGCAGTGCTAACGGAATACAGGAGATTACTCTCAATGCCATTATTTTGGAAAATCAGTCTCAGGCACTAAATCCTTAGGACCTTCATGATATCGAACTAAATGAAAAACAGCAATTCTGATTTCTCCATAGTCGCTTCACCGATGTGGATCTCAGCCCTCCAAGTGCACACCTGCACTTAGGAGCTCTGCACTGAAGTCTACAGGCATCATCAGGCGTTTCCTTAGCAACAGGAGCCATGTGTAGGCTATCCAAACTGCTCTTCCTGTACCAGGTTTCCTTGGCAGCAAGGATAATGCTTAGGAAGGAAAAAAAAAGAGGCAGAGCAGTTCCAATACATGAGTGAATTTCAGCAGTTTGCGTGTGCAGCCTGGGCTGCAAAAAGAAATGTTGCGCTAATTTTTTTCCAAATGTCTGTATGGACCTGAGCTTTTCTGTGCTAAGACTGATAAAGAAGGTGCAGGGATGGCAGTGTGTGGCTGGCCCAGAAGAGTGTCACACTGTCACAGCTGTCTGTGCACTGCAGCCTGGTCCCAAGAGATTTGCATATCTGCAAATGCAGCATCTTCCCCTGCAGGTCAAGTGGACACCGTGGCCCCGGGGAAGCAGCTTGCACGAGGATTGAGGAGTTGTGTACTGCCAGTGAGCTCAGGAGGAGTCCAGCAATTTTTGAAGTGTAATACTTAAATCAAAGAAGTTTCTCTGAGGAGCAGAGGTTGGCCTTCACTACCAACATCACAAACCATTTTGTCACAAGCTAACCTGTGCTCACCACTGCTTGTAAGATTAGGGAGGAAACAGTACAGGGCTGCTGTTGCTGGGGTATATCTATCCATCCATCCTTTTTATGTAAATAAAAAGTTACGTCCAGTTCCTTGACAAGGTAGATTAACCCCTGGATTGTTGTATGGTACAGAGAATCAGGAATAAGTATACCAAGCCAACTAGCCTAAAACATTTGGATATTTCTCCAGAAGATTCCATCTGAATTGTAGACTGTTTCAGAGGTATTCAAATTTAATAAAAATCTAAAATACACACATTGCTTCAGCTAGCTATCAGATTATGAGACTCTATAATTTATTTCTCAAGTAAAACACAAAATAGAAAATGTATCCTTTGTATTATTTCTATATTTGCATTTGAATTAGGGCAGCAATGAAATGTCTGAACTGTCTGAAATGTCAAGTAATGAGACACCCTAGAAGAAAGAATAATGGAAGAAAGCTTGATGACTAAGAATATAAAGGAGTTTTCTGGAAGCAGTTTCTTGCATTTGTACAGAAGCTCAATGGCTTAAGGGGCAGATATTCATTTTTATAAATGAAAGAAAATGGATTAGACATATAATGTATATATTTATACATATATATAAACACAAAATGATCAAATTATCATAAATATTAGAAACACGATATTAACTTGAAAACAAAGCAAGATCAGAAAACTATGTAAACCAATTCATTTATTCCAAAAAAGATGAGATCATTGTTACTGGTTTTTTTTAGAAATCACAAAAGTTTAGTAGGAGGTCTTACCAATGTTTTTTTATGAACTTGGGTCTGCTCCTACTGAATTCACTGGACATAGATGAGATCATTAATTTCTTCAGAATTACATGAAGACTTCTTTGATAGCCACTTCTAGATTTTCCATTTGCCCCTTAATAAGGAATTTCTGTCCCAGACTATTGCTACCTTCTTCCTAATCACTAAAGGCTGCTCAAGTGTCCAGGAATACTTCCAATGTTTGAAAAGGTTCCTAAACCATGCAGCTGCTGAGCCACGTTGCTAACCAGAGATGACAGCACGCATCTGCTGCAACTGAGGTCCTAGTTCAGTCAATTAGTACAGCTGCTTGAACAAGATGGGTACCACAGTCCCAAAAAAATTCATGGTCTTCATTAGATCCACCCAATAATTTGCTCTTCAAAACAATTTCTTCTAAGTGCATGTACTTTCTCTTGAAATTCACCTTTTTGTCTCCATTTTTGTTAATCTGGATGGTTGAACAACATTAATAATGACTTCTGCATGCATTTGTGGGGGTTGATGCATTTTGGTGTCCTTTCAGAGTCCTGGTTTTATCAGACAGCTCTATTGGGACACCTACTCAAAACAAAGCTTTTAAAATCCTTTCGCGGTCTCTCATAAAAATGTACTAAGGTGAAAAGCAAATGCATTTACTTACTATACTTAATGTCTCCTGCTTAGATGTCTCTAGCATTATTTATTTTATTGTTTTTTTTCTTTCTGAAAACTAATATGAAGGCAGCATAAGAGAATTGTATAGCTATTTGTCTTCAGGGTTCTATGATCCCAAAACGTATTTTATATGCACCCTGATGTGTAGCGATTATTTAAATCACCAGGAGAACTAATGAGTAGGTCTTTGAATGTCCTGTCACTCAGCCTAAACTTTAAAATTGGAAATTAGTGACATAATTTCTGTGGCACATAAGAATGGCAAAGAGGAACTAAAGGGCAAGACTTCTTTTACTTCTAACTGCAGTAGAGTTGTGACCTCTGAAAACATCCCTTTACTCCAGAACATCTTTGGTTACCATGTAGAGTCAGCTATTTACCTCTTTTGGGCTATTTTACAGTACTGCAAAAACTATTTGTACAGCCTTGGACTAATTTTGGAAGAAGTATGTTATAACGCCAATGCCCATAGAGTGCAATTTTTTAATATATGTAAATGTTCTGAAGTGTGAAAATGGCATTATGGAGATAAGCATGAATAAAGAACAAATTCCTTTAGACATAGCCTATTGTTAAAATAGGCATTCAGACAGATGCGCTTAGCAGTCAAAATCTAACCATATTTTGAATATACAAATTTTATCATAGTGCTGTACTTTGTTGTTTGTTTGTTTTAATTCACAAGGTTTTGGGCAAAACTGGGAGTACCACCACAAGGAACAACTGGGAGACATGACCAGTCACGCTCCTTTGGAATCCAAGTGTTACAAAACTTATTCTGATCCCTGACCGTTTCATCTTTCCAGGACATTAAATTAATGATTGTGGTGTTTCCTTATCTACCAGCTGAAGCTTGTTGAACAAGCTTCCTTTCCTCATGTGGTAAGGTTTTCCCAGGAAACCTCAAGCTTTTAATGATGACTTTGTTGAAATTTTCTACTCCGTGTATTACAATGTTACATGCTGGTTAGCAGCTTTGCAATGTGATTTTATTCCAGACAGTAAAAGTAAAATAAACAGAGATTTACTGAAGAACTGAGATAATAATCTATGGTACTTCAATTTAAGATTGGCCACTATTCCTGTAGTCCTACTCAATGCCCTACTTGGGAATTTTGGCCAGTACACTGCTACACAAACAGAATCACAATACTGCACTGAGGACTGTGCTTCTGAACAGTCTTCTTGAGGTTTTCTTGTGTGAAGGACACCCCACTAGTAGGACAGGTTTTTAGAGGCAGGGTTTTGTCTATGAACTCATCACTGAAAGCAATATACAAGGCATCAGGAAACCTAGTGCATATTTTCTCTTTCTGTATCTGTCTTCTGCAGCAGTAGAAAATCTATTTGATTTACTATGGGTCAGGTATCTCTGAATACCTTTACTACACATGTACACTCAGGGGTTTTTTATCTATTTATCTGTTCTTAACATTGGCTATCCTGCAATTCTCAATGCTGAATGCAGTCCCTATACATATAAATAAGGCACATGCTGTGGCACACTTACCAGCCTCCTGAGAGGCTTCATCAAATTCAAGCTGGGCAGGCATATTCTTAATCAGGCAGAAAACAGACATTGGCCTCTGCCCTTCTGTGCAGACCAGGATGAATCTCCCTGGCAGCAACCAGCCACTCTCAAAATTGCTGCTTCCCTTTTCTATCAGCTCAATTGCTTGGTCTTCACTATTATGGTAATAGGTTTTTCTCGTTCTGCAGAGACACAGAAGTTTTTACTTGTCTTCTGTATTTTATGACTTATAAATACGTGCTTCTTCCCTTATTAGATGCTGCTGCTGAAGGTTATCAGTGAGACAGCAAAGGTAGCTTTAAGCAAGCTAGCCAGGGCGGGTCATAACAAGGCTGTTTGGGCCCTGGAACAGGCTACCCAGGGAAGCATTCACCTCACCAAGCCCGACAGAGTTCAAGACATTTTTAAAGAATGCTCTTAGGCTCCTGGTGTGATTTTTGGTGCTGTCCTGTGCAGGGCCAGGAGTTGGATTTCGATGATCCTTGTGGGTCCCTTCCAACTCAGAATATTCAATAATTCTATTTCAAGCGTGTCAAAGTCTCAGAAACATTAAACAAAAGATTGTAACCATTTATAGGCATATTGGGAATAAAAAGCAACATTTATTGCCTAAACCACACCTAACAATAACAGTTCCAGCTGTCCTAAAATATCTTATTGCTAGCTAGCTCACAGTCTGGCAGATCTGTGGGACTTGAGTAGTCTGTAGAAAAGTCATCATGGTGGGGGTGGGAAAGACATAGCAAGCATTTTAGTGGATGCACGGTATGTTGCTGTTGGATTGCTATTTGTTTTCAAGCAAACAGATGACTGACAGGAAAAATACGAACTTATCCCTCTGCTCATTTCTGGTAGCTCTGTTGCTGCATTTTGGCTTACTTCAGGTTGTCTGCAGAGAGGCTGCTGCCATCTTTAGTCTGTCCCTGTGGTGAAGTGCTGGGTGCTGCTGCACGGGGTGGGCAGAACTAAGAACATTCCTGTGAGAGGCTGTAGCTCTGACTCTTGGCTGATAGTGCTGCTATGGGTCTGGCAGCAGAGGAGGGCTCTACAGGGAACAGCCCTCAGCAACAGCCTGTGCCGTGCCCAGAGCAATGCCGTGTGATCTAAAAGCAACACAAATGTGATGGACATTCTGTGGCCCAGCTCCAGCATGGGCATCTTTCTGGGGAAATAAAGAAGGGATGTTTTAGTAAGACTGAAGTGCATCCCGATGTCTACTGTCTGTTTCAAAGGCAATAATTAGTATATGGGTATCTGCTTTTCAGGGCTCACAAAGGTGCAAATACAGAGAGAGAAGGTAAAGCACAGAATGAGCTGAAGGGTCTTCTGGAAGCTTTGCATTAATTTAATACAGGCTCTGCAGAGACCCACAAGAAAGAATGTGTAACGAAGAAGTTTGATATCTCTTGTGCTGACTAAATCAAAGCCCTAGATAAAAAAAAGCAGAAAACTCGGTTTTCAGTACTCAAAGTCTTTCTAGGTGGTGCAGGAGGATGACAGGAGAGTGACAGGAGAGCAACAAAGATTTCAGGAGGAGAGGTAGAGAATATTTGTGTTTAAAATATTTGTTCTAATTATAGCATGAAATAAGGAATGTGGGAGGCATTCACAGCTCCTGGTAGAAGCAGGTGGGCAGAGATGGAGGATTTCTTCATTTTCATAAATCTGTGAAATGGTGCCTTGAAACAGGAATTGGGGTAGGCAAGCACTGCTGGAGAGTAAAGAAAAGAGCAGTTTATTGAAGGGCAGCTTTAAAATATGGTCACCATCTTCAAGGTATGCTGCAGTAGGGAGCTCATCAAAAAAGAACAAATTACTTAACTCAAACTTCCTGCTTTATTTTAAATGCAAAATTCATTTTAAGATAAAGTAACTGGTTAGTGAAGCTGCCTCAGATTGCTGAGCACTCCCTATTAATTTTACTAATTGAGTACATTCACAATTGTTATGTGATAGAGTCGACATTACAGAGAAGGAGTCTTTTTCTAAAGTTTCTTGAGCATTTTCAAAGAATTTATCTTACAGAAATGGGTTTTTGGGGCTTATGGTATGCCCAGGGGCCACCAAGAAAATGGAAACTGATAATAGAAATTTACCAAATATCTTCCTGAATAATTTTGCTGCTTTTCTATGGGTTTTGTTTTGTTGTTGAGGGGTGTTTGTTCCTTCCAGATTCTCCATCTGTTGGTTTTGGTAAGAATCCTCATGCAGTAACAGCACACTTGTATATAGTAATATGGAACTCAGAAGTATGAGAATTTTCAAAAAAAAAATGAAAAGGGTTTTGGTTAGTTAAGTAAGGATCTCTCTTGCAGTGAGCCTTTCACTGCATTGTGTCTTGGTGAGTGGTGACTTGCGAGTGTATGGAAGGAAGGATTGAAGTATGTGAGGCAGAGCTTTGAAAGAAGAACTGGGGAAAACAGCCGGCGCAAATGCAGGTTACAGATGTTATGATTCTGTCTGCAGTGCTTTTAATCAGCTTTCTTCATAAAGATGTGCTCAGATTTATAGTCTTGGGTCGTTCTGTACTTCCTGAAAGTCAGTATGTGGTACAACGAAAGAAACCCAGAGTGTGGGAAGACAAAGTACTTGGAAATACTTCACTTGTTTCAAAAAAATGGTGACATAACAGAAGACAGATACGATACAAAGACTCATTAATTCTGATATATTAGATTTCTGTGTGGATAATTTGCTAATATTGACTCAAAATGATTATATTTTTATATAATTTCTCCTGCAGCGTGATCAGGCTTAAAACTGAAATGTTTTTGCATTCCACATTAGATGTCTGGGAATCTTTTCTTGCTGGTATAAGGTTAGCTCCAAGAAGAAAAACGGTGTATAAAATTTTAAATGGAAAATATTAATGGATAGAATCTGCCCAAAGAAGTATGCATTACCTCCCCAGCAGAATGTTTCTCTTCAGAGGACAGTCAGTATTTTTACAACGTATCATCAATACATATCTCTGAATGTTTAGATTCGACAGGCTCTCTGACAAAGGACTGATTTGCCTCTGCTGCAGCGTATATTCACTATGAATGATTATAAAATCCTAGGAAAATGCCTCATCTAATTTGTTTAATCAGCAGGCATGATACAGTGCAGTTAACAGATACTGAGATCATTCGTTCACATACATTTTGTGTTTCCTTTGCTCTGGTTCTATATGCTAAAATAAAGAGAAGTTATATTCACCTTGATGGTTTCCATCCAGCTTTTTTTTTCTTATGGTTCAGCAGATCCATTAAGGTACTACGTGCTGTACAAGGAAATTTTTCAGAGATGCTGAAAAATTTCTCAGGCCTGAATCCTCAGAAGCATTTAGATCTGTCAGAGCTCAGCATGAGTTATGTACTTAGTGCCTTAGACAGTCTGGGTCTCTGTATCACAGCCCTTTCTCTGATAAAATTTTCCAGTGCTGTAGCAAATAGTAATAATCACTCACAAAAAAATTGGTAGTGGTGGCAGAACAGAGAGAAAAGAAAACTAGTCAGTAGGTAGGCATTGATCTTAGCTGTAATGGTACCTACTTTCATGTATTTTCATGTGTATTTAATATAGCCAGTTGTGTCAGCTTGCTTTTCATCTATTTTTCCAAAGGCATAAATGAAAATATTGTGAAGACAAGTATTTCTAGACCACTTTCACTCCTATGTTTTGAATATTGGCACAACACTTATATATTTCAGAGAAATTTCAGTTTCTCCTACAGACAGCATCTTTCAGAAGCACAAATTCCAGCAGATGCAAACCTGGAACATCCATCTGGGAGATGCATATATATTTTTGTCAGGTGTACAAACAAAGAAATGTTCAGTTTAGCAAATTCTGTGAAATTAAATTCATCTTACATGAATGCTCAAGAAGTATCTCATAATTCTGTGAAACTATAATGTTGAAAACTTCTCAAATCTGGAGTTAATTAAAGGAACCTAGCTATGAAGTTACAGAAGCCAACATTCTACAAATATTTCTTATATTAATTTCAATTATACTCCGTTTATGCCATGATTTCAGCTTGCTGTGAATATGAAAACTAAGTCAAAATGGTTAAAAAGAGAGACTAAGAACTTGTATATAATTTTTGGATGTACACAATTGAAATATTCTGTTAAATGTGTGTACCTGTAATGTCCTTATGTAAAGCTTATATTGGCTCTATGTCCTTTCCTCTTTCTTTACTGCATGGTGCCTATTTACATTTATTATCTAGAACTGGGCTGCTTCATTAGCAACTCTCTACTACCCCAAATTATTCAGAAGTCTCTGCTCTCTGAAAATTGTTTCTTTTCACTCCATACAAACAGGAACTGGGGTTTGTAGGATGGTGCATAACCTATACCAAATTACAGAGAGATTAGGTAAAAGCTTGTTCTTTCACTGCAGACTATATGTGCTATTACAACTCTTTGCCCTGTGCAGACTCATACTAATTTAAAGTTGTGGTTGGTTTGAAACTCCTGCAGACAGCTTACCTAAGTATAGATAGGATGAAGGAAAATCTTTCTGAGGGCACATTTTCAGTATGATAGTAGAGGTAATAATTCTGATCCTATTAATATCTAACAGGATTGTTTATAAAACCATTCCCCTATCTACCACTTGCTTTAAAAATGCCTAGAGGACAGCTCCTAAATATCTTGAGACTTAATCCTACTCCCAGACAAAAGAAGCAGGATCTTAGACAGAGGGTCTAAGCAGAACTGAGCGTAGTTACCTCACTGGAGGTGAGGTAACTGCAGGCATGGGGAAATATTTTGCTGCATTTTAAAAATAAATCGAAACGTGTAAATCCTTGATATTCCTATCACCTGAAATCAGATGGTGAACTTTGTACCTGATAAGGAGAACCTGCCAGTGGGGTTTCATCAGAACTAAACTTAGAGATTGATTTTATTTTAGGATTAGTAAATACATTTTTTTTTACCTTGTCTATATATCAAGGGTAGGATATAGCCATCAAGCTAGGGCGTAACAGTTGAGTGCCCTTGACAGCATTCATTTCAGAGCTTACTGAACAATGCCTTCATATTATTCTTCTTCTATTTCTGCTCATTTTTTGTTCATTTGTTTGGATTTTTTGAATTCTATTGCACATTTACACATAATAGCTCAAGATAAAATTTCAGCCAATAGATGTTTAGACAGCTTTGAAATACAGTAAAATGAGACTCATTTGTCCCCTTCTGTTGCATACTAAACCAGTATATTGCATTTAATCTTTCAAAGTAATTATTTTGGAGAGAAGATTTTAGGCTGCTTTTTTATCTGATGCGGTGGGTTGACCTGGGCTGGGCGGCAGGTGCCCACCAAAGTCACTGAATCACTTCTTCTCAGCTGTACAGAAGAGATAAGTTATAAGAAAAGGCTCATGGGTCAAGATAAGGGCAAGGAGCGATCACTCAAAGATTATTGTCATGGGAAAAACAAAATTGACTTGGGGAAATAAGTTTCATTTATTGCCAATCAGCTCGGAGTATGGTAATAAGAAATAACATAAAATCTTTAAAAAAAAAACCCTCCCCACCACCCCTTCCTTCTTCCTGGGCTCAGCTTTGCTCCTGGATTCTCTATCTCCTCCCCCAAGTGGCTCAGGAGAATAGGGAATGGGGACTGCAATCAGTTCTTCACATAATGTCTTTACAGCTCCTTCCTCCCCAGGGGAAGACTCCCCACACTCTTCCCTGCTCTAGGTTCTGGTCTTTCCCATGGGAAACAGTCCCTCCCTGAACTCCTCTAATGTGAGTCCTTCCCATGGGCTGCAGTTTATTGGGAACTGCTCTGGCTTGGATTCCCCATGGAGCCCCAAGTCCTGCCCGCAAACTTGCTCCAGTGTGAGTTTCCCATGGGGTCACAGCCTCCTTCAGGCACCCACACGCTCCAGCGTGGGGTCCCTACCACAGGCTGCAGGTAGGTATCTGCTCCACCATGGGCCTCCAAGGTGGTAACCATGTCTTCATTGCTTCTGACTACAGCTACCCTCCTAATTATACAACATTTTGCAAAAGTGCACAGTGTTTCTGACATTCATTCTGTAACTGTTCTTTGAATGCATCACATGAGGTTTTGTCATTCTTGACTCCTTACTGTTAGAAAGCATTAACAGCTGCTAGGCACCTTCAAAGCTGATCCAGTATAAATTTGTCATCCTTTGATAAGCTCAAGGATTGGGTGAGCTCCTTGGTTTGTATAGGAGGAACCTTTTTCCAACTTGTCACTCAAGGCTATATGATATGAGGAAAGATTCTATAATCCTTACGCTGAATTTTAGCGATTTATATGCAACTACTCTTGAGAGTAGTCCCAAACAGTTCTACAGATGTACATGTTTGAGTAAGTGGTGTAAGGATTGAATAATCTGGATGAAAATATCTCTTCTTACGTACAAATGTTTGAAAGTTATTTAATAATAATATCGTAGTCTCAGAAAAGTTTATATTCAACTTTTATTCTCCATTTTAAAAATCAGCTCTGAAAGTTTAAGAAGTATTTTTCATTTCACTCTGAGATTAACAGGTTTCCTTTTAAATCATGACCTAAGTATTTCCTCCATATCTCAAGATCATGTCCCCACTGACTGTTCTGTGATGGGAGCTGCCTAGGCATGAGAGCAATTTCTCCAGCACCAGCTAGAGGTTTGAGTTCAGGCTACTCAGCACTTCTCAGAACTGAGACCACACATTAGTTAAATTGCTAATTCTTTTGGTTCAGTGGCAAACACCTTCTTCAAGACATTTTAAAAATAAGGTGATGAAAACAACAAAATCTGTTGCTAACAAATTTAGATCACTTGGAGTGTTCACAAGTACCCAGAATCCTGTTCAAAGCCTCAAGACACTTTTTCCTTTCTAATATATATAGTCCTTAAGAAATACTGACATCTGCTGTCAATATGGGACTGGAATCAGCCTGGTAGGAGGTTTGGTCTAGCTTACTACATTCTGCACCTCAGATGACCCCAAGTTTCTCTGTGCTTCAGAGTATATTATTTCTCCTAAAACAAAATATGCCAGCTGTTAGTAGAAATGAGTATAACTTGGGGAATAACTTGGAAACAATTTGGAACAATTTCCTTTGTTGTCATTGACCTAGGACTACCTGAGAATTGGTAATGATCAGATGGAGTTTTGTGTTTTTTTCTAGCTAATGGCTCATCTAAAGAGCAGTCTGTTTTTAGACTAAAGTAAGTGTTCAAAAAATCACACCAATAACAGGAAGTTATCATGAATAAACAGCTAGAGAATCCACATGCAGATTTCTCAAGGTTTTTATAAGTTAAAATAAATGATTGGATGAATGGATAAACATAAAAGAAATAAAGACAATAAGTAAAATAAAAGTTCAGTATATTGTCAGGGCTCTGTTTTGAAAGCCTCCATTTCTGCTGATCAAAAATATATTCTTTAAATTACTTACATATAAGTAAGAATCCTCTTGTGTAGTGTCACTGTTCTTATTTGCTCACTAAGCTTTGTGTGGGATTTAGCTTTGGGCAGTTTGGTTAAGCATCTAGCCAAAGCTCATCTGAGATTTCCTGACAGTGGAGTAAGATAGACTGCTTCAACAAGCAGCTCAAGATGTCTACAAAACAGTTGAGAATCTCTCACTGGATACACCCAGGGTTTTCTAATTTTCTCTCTGTCGTAATGCCTAAAACTAAGTGAAATTAGTTTTGAATGAAAACTGTCATTGTGGCTTGGCAGTCTGAACATGTAACACTATCCAGAGGCTGGAACAGGCTTGGTCTTTAGGTCTTGGTGGTTGAGTGTGTCATAAAGAGAAATAATTATGTTTGGTTACTGGGTCGCCTATCATTTAGATATTATACATCTCTTGTACTAACAAATATTCATGAAAAGGTTTATTTTTCTAAACGACAAATGTTCCTAAGTCATTTGTCGAATGCTCACTTACTCCTTATCACGTGTCTTGACACATGTCCTAAGTAAAACATATTTCATTTGAGAAGACAATCGCATAAGAGCAGATTTGGTTGCACTGGCAGTTGGAAGGTGAGTAACTCCTCTTATATTATAAATACTTGAAATAACTTTGCTAAGGTCATAGAAAGGTGGCACAGATTCCAAATACATATGCAATAGTTGTTTGGCTTTTTTAAGGATCATGAAATTATCAACACCTATCTGATTTGCTTTCATTTTTTCTACTGTTTAAAGTATTCCATACCTTATAAATTTTTAATGGCTTTCAGCTATAGGAAGTCCAGGTTCATCCTACATTTAAAAAAAAGCAAAAATAATGCAAGCTTTGAAGGTACAGAACAAAAATATACAGTCAATGAGTTTTATTAATCCTTCAATTCATTCTTCAGTCAATAATTACAATAAATCATCTTTTAAATTTTATTTAAATTGTAGTTTATGTTACATTATTTTTCTTGACAGATGGACTAACTATACTGAAAAATAAGTAAATCAATAAATCAGAGGTGGTTGAAGCATTTTTAATATGTAGAGCAGAGTGAAAAAAGTCACACATTCATTTTCAGTTTAAAAAGCCATCTTGTGATCTGCCTTTATTATTCTTGAAATATCACAAAATATTGCCTCTCAAATGAAATCCTGATTGATATTGGCAATGGAAAATCTCCTCTCTCTGATGTTCTGTGTCTCCCATTCTCTGCTTATTGCAGGCCTGCATGGGCAAAGTTCAGTTCTGGCCCATTAGGTTCCACCTGAAGAGAAAGGTGTCCATGTGTGCTCCCAGCCCAGGTAACCAAACGTGTCCTGGGCTGCATCCAAAGCAGCGTGGGCAGCAGGGGAAGGAGGGGATTCTGCCCCTCTGCTCTGCTCTGGCGACACCACATCTGCAGTCTGTGCCCACGTATGGGTTTCTGAGTACATGAAAGACATGGACCTGCTGGAGTGGGTCCAGAGGAAGGACACAAAAGCGTTCAGAAGGCTGAAACACCTGTCCTGTAAGGAAAAGTTTGCAGAGTTGAGGTTGTTCAAAGTGAACAATTGAAGGCCCTGGGGATACCATACCCTGTAAGAAAGGTAGGAACAAACTTTTTATCAGGTCTGTAATTGACAGGACAAAGGGCAATGGTTTTAAACTGGAAGAGGGTAGGTTTAGATTGGACACAAGGAAGAAATTTTTGTGGTGAGGATAGTGCAACACAGAAACAGGTTGCCTGGAGAACCTGTGGATGCCCCACGCCTGAAAGTGTTAAGAGTGTTAAAAGTGAGGTTGGATGGGGCTTTGGTGCAACCTGTCATAGTGAAAGATGTCTGTATCCATGGAAGGGGCTTGGGCTTGATGATCCTTAAAGGTCCCTTATAGCCCAAATCATTTCACAGTTCTGTGGATATCTTAATGTGAAAATGAAGGAAAAATAAACTGGGGAGCTAATTTTGTCATCATGAAAAGACCCACAACTATGTCACCTGGAGTGGTGGGCAGAAGTTTACACAGCTGTAGAATGTCTGGCATTACCTTAGTGAAGAAAGGGGATAAAGTTCCATAAGAGACTTGTTTCATTGTCTCAGAAAGGTGTTTTCCATCAGGTTTTTCTCCATTCCTTGTGAAGCCTTTATCTTCTATGATGCAGGCAGCTAGAGTAATTGCATAACACATACTTATTTTCTCAATTATGCATCTCAGACGCTGAGCACTGAGATAAAGAAATGGCCAGCAATGTCGAAGACAAGTCTTGAAAGCATGAAAATGGAAGAACCACCTCTTCTTTGTAGGCTGAGGAAAAATATGATAGAAGTGAGGAAATGGATCATACATATGTGGGAGTACAGTAACAGTTGCATATGGCTGAAAAGAGTGGACTGACAAGAAAGTGAAGAAACAGGATTATACTGAAAGCATTTCAGGAAAAAAAAAAAGATTAGTGCTAGGAAATTGAGCAGCCAAAGCATCAAGCACTTGTGGAAGAACAGGAAGAAGTAGATTGATGTTTATGTAGAAAAGTTGATGATAAAAGAGGAAAATATGGGTTGCAAATAGGTAGTTGTCACAGTTAGATAATCCCCAGGTCTTCTGTGGTAGCACCTCTAGTAGTAGATTAAACAGTGTCTAGAAACTTTCCTGGGTGCTCACAATACTACAGTATACTTTAGAATTATTTGAATGGTCCCTGAAATGGCTTTCATGCATGTCCTAGTCTGGTAGCTCACCGTGCATCAAGCACTGCTCTCAGTAGGCTGTCTTCATGCACACACCCTGTTTCGGAGATAAAAAGTATTTCATCAGGTCTGTATGAAGTGCTTTGTTTCAGATTCTGGATCTGAGCACATTTCTTTTACCAGTATAGATATAACCTATCCATCTTGTTCTGAAGAGTAGCAGTGGCTAAAAGTCATTGCTTTTCTTCCAAAACCCTGAAACATTTAGATTTAGCCATGGGTAGACACACAGGAAAGGGTCCAGGAGAGAAGTTCCCTGAGAAAAACCCAAATAGTCATGGCATAAGCACAGGAGTCTGCTTTGCCAAATGGCATAAAAAAGAGTTGCAGTTTCCCGAATGTCAGAGGAAAAAGATGCAACTGCTCTGGCGTAAAGGCTGTGCTGCTGCTTAGGCAGTTGGACTAGATGATTGCTGTAGGTCCCTTCCAAGTGAACCATTCTACTGTAATGGACACCGAAGAGGCAGCCCTACAGTCATGCAAAGATTTTCTTCCACCCTAAGCAAATAAAGTGTTGTTATTTTCCCTCCTTATCATTCCAGAACTTAATTTCTTTCAAACCCTTCAATTTTATCACTGTGGGTAGTCTCACATGCTGTGTGTACACTTACAAGGACCCTAGGAATAGAGGAATGTGCATGAAACCACTTTTTGCTTTATTCTTTTCTATATAACTTCACCTGCAGTTTTCAGCAGCTCTTTCATGTAGGCATAAAGGAAGGCTGAGTCAAAGAATTAAATGCATTTTATTCTTCGCAGCATGTAAAGCATGTGATTAGAAAGAAAAGGGCCTATTTGAGGTCACAGATTGCAGAGGAAAACAGCATTTACTCTCAGCCCACAAAAGGTCTTGATTTTGATTGACTTAATTTGAACCCCTAAGGTTCTGGGGGAGAAGGAGAGTTCAGTTTCCTTTGTTTTGTTTTGGGGGTTTTTAAAGAGCTAGTTCCCACAGAGTCATTCTGAATATTACAGAGAAAAAGTTAAAAAGCCTTTTTCAAATACTCTATTTGCTCCATAATGAAAACATTTGAGCATTCAAAGCTCAATTAGCTCTACACTTTAAAAGTATTTTCTAAAAAGACTCTTTACAAGAGCTAAAGAAGCACTCTTCCTCTTTTTACACCAAGATTATACTAGTCACTTAAAGGGATTTATAGACTAGGTATGTGGAAATATATATGAGAGGAGAATTTTAATTTAGCTGTTTACCCTAGATTAAAAAATCCTGTGTTGCACAGACTCGTAGATCTCCCCATTTCCCTAAGACAGGATAAATAGGCACATCCTTAAAATGTTCCATAGTGCTCAGAAAAAGTTAGGCAAGGATCCCTGTATACGTAGAATCACAAAAATGTTTAGGTTGCAAAAGACCTTCTAGATCTTTAAATGCAACTGTTAACTCAGCACTGCCAAGTCCACCACTAAACCATGTCCCTCAGTGCCACATCTACATGTCTTTTAAATACCTCCAGGGATGGTGACTCTGCCACTTCCCTGGGGAGCCTTTTACAATGCTTGATAACCCTCTTCATGAGGAAACTTTTCCTGATAAAGTCTAAACTACCCCTGTTGAAACTTGAGATCATTTCTGCATGTCCTATCACTTGATACTCAGGAGAAGAGACAAACACACACTTTGCTACAACCTCCTTTCAAGCATCTGTAGAGTGCAACAAGTGCAATTCCTCTGCAATTCCTTTTCTCCAAGCTAAACACTTCCAGCTCACTCAGCCACTCCTCATAAGATTTGTGCTCAAGACCCTTCACCAGATCCCTTGCCCTCCTCTGGACTCACTCCAGTACCTCAATGACCTTCTTGTAGTGAGGGGCCCAGAACTGAACACAGGATTTGAGGTGTGGCCTCACCAGTGCTGAGGGGTCGATCACTGCCCTGGTCCTGCTGGCCCCACTATTGCTGATCCACGCCAGGATGCCACCGGCCTTCTTGGCCACCTGGACACACAGCTGGATCATGTTCAGCTGCTGTTGACCCACAGCTCTGAGTCCTTTTCTGCTGGGCAGCTTTCCAGCCCCTGTTCCCCCAGCCTGTAGCACTGTGTGGGCTTGTTATGACCGATATACTTGTTACCCTGCATGTGCAGAATTGAATCCATCAGCTCACAACATTTAGCACTGTAAATGTTGGACACAGCTGGTAGGGAGCAAATGAAGAAGAAACAGCTTTGCTCACAAACCTCAAGGCTTTTCAGTCATCTTCTCCCTAAGGGTCATATTTCCCGTCATTCAGCCACGTGGGCTCTTAGGACATCTATTCAACTGATCAGTTACATTAACTTATTTAGGCAATATAATGATCAGTAAATGGTGAAAGTTTGCAAATCAGATGATATTATGCACTGGAGCGTAGCCTACCCTCAGGATCTCATTCCCTTTCAATACACAATCATCCTGCACAAACAGCACCACATTCTGGCTTCCACAGTTGTGTTGGTTTATTCCTCTAATCACTGAAACCTCTCTGCAGGCTCAATTGTTACTTTACAAATTTGGGTTGCACGATCAGATTGTGCATCTTTTCTCTTCTCCCTAACCAACCTTGGACCTTGAGTCTGGGGTTCAGGTGTACGTTCCACAAGGTGAGACACATTTCATGGCAGGTATTTCTATTTAATCTGTGAGACTAATGCAAAGCTCTGTACTGAAATGCCTTTTACTATTTATTTATTATGTCCCTAAAATATATTCAATTTTGCAATGAAACAGAGGAGGAGACGTTTCTTGAAAACATAATTTTAGAACAGAAGCAAAAAAAACAGCCTAGGAGATTGAATTGTTGTATCTTTTTTAGTATGCTGTTGTAAGTTTTCTCTATAAAATAAAGTCCATTTATCTGAATCTGAGGAATAGACATTTTAGGCAGATTTGTCTCATTTTGAGCTATTGCATTAATGGAAATCATATTCTGTTGTTCCTGCCTTCCAGTTCCTGGAACAGCTAAGGACATATTATTATAAAAGATTTCATGCCACACACCTCTCAACAGGTATCCGCAGGGCAGTTTACAAAGTAAGGAAAGCATAAGCAGGGCAAGGGCTTTTATGCCATAACTAAATGAATTTTTAGACAAAGTGTTTTAAAAGCATGAGGGCAGCTGAGTGCTGAGTAAATTTGCATTTGAAAATGTAGCCATTTATTCTCTTCCTTCAGTTCTTCAGATACAATGAGTCAGGCCAAATGCTGACGTAAATGAAATCCAGGCTACTCAATTCAGAACATCCCACAGGTGATGGCTGTGCTAAGCCAACAGTTCTGGGAAGTTAATTAGAAGTTGGATCCAGCAAATACTTAGTCATAATTTCTCCAGGAAAATAGTGGATTGGAGGGCTCAAAATAGCATGGACAGATGCTGTCTTCTGGATCAAGCAGTGTGATTTTGGCCTATTCCAACTGCTCCTTATTTATCACCTTGTGGAGATTTCCTGTTCTGTAGCTTTTCTGATCTCAAGGGCTGCATGGAAGTGGTTTTTAATGTGCACCAGGCATGCCCAAAACAGGAAAGGGAACATTGAAAGGGCACTTAAGCCAAGGGTTTGCTTTCATGCACTAGGTCTGCCAGGTAACATCACATATTTTTTAAAATGCATGTATATACATATTTTCATATAGTAAATGGTTTTCAATTGTGCAAGGGAACAAAATGATGAGGGCACTCCTGAGGTAGTTTGCAATCATGACCTTAAAAATACAACTTTCTCATACATGTGTTCTCATTTGAAAAGTACTGAGAAGGGATTAAGAAAAAAAACACCCATCAAATGGGTATCTCAACATGCTAATTATCATTGACAGGACAAGCTGTTTGACACTGAAACACACAAAAATGATGACTTGTTTTCATTTTAAAATCTTCCTTTTGAGAAAGAAAGAAAAAAACCCCGCTTCATTCACTTGAAAGAAATGCCATTTTAAAAAAATTTAAATTGCAAAAGCGTAATCATAACTATACATCCTGGAAACAAAAATCGTGATTTAGGGCAGCTTCTTTCTCACTGGAAATGGACCATCACTTATATGTAAAGTTGGTAATTAAAAAAGATTCTTTTGAAGAGGCTGGAGCTCAGAAGGTTGTCTAGCCATGCCCTAAAGTCAGAAAATTGCTAATATATTTTACTGAAAATCAATTTTCATTATATTTTGTCCATATCACTTTAAAATGCAGACATTAATTTTGGTGTAAAACAGTTGGGAAATCATAGTGATACAGCCGTGTTATCTCTTGGAAAGAAAGATTATTCTTATTTGTAGTGCAGCATGCCCTATTTAGTAGACACTGGTTATTGAGATAGTTGGAACAGTGCAGTGAGAGAGAAACATTAAATTTTTTTACAAAAGGAATCACTAATAAACTTTGTACAAAATTTTTGTAAAAGTACAATATTCCTATATCTTTTGGGGTGGAAGGAGGAGAAAGAAAAGAAAATTACCACATTTCTAAGAGGGTTTTAAAGCATAAAACTTTAAGGACATCTACTCATGATCTGTCTAATAGGAAACTGTCGTAATAACTTGCCCATCCATTAATAAATAGATGTTGAATAATTACTTTAATTTTAGATCAAGTCTTGGAAGGGTATTTGGATTTTAAACTAACATTCATTTAGAGGAAAGTGCTGTTTTTTTCAACTTACACTACTCAAAAGTAATTTCAGTAATTTCAACACAATCACAGACATAAACAGTCATTGCAGCTAACATTTATGTGAATTGCCAATACCTCACTGAAACAGAGTGAGCAACCCCTTCACTGAGCATCCTGTGCTAGACATTGGCAACTCCTAGGGTTGGGAAGACTTTCATTAACTTCACAGCTCTGAAGGTTGGGGGGAAAAAACCCACTTAAATCCTTGTTTCTTAATGGTCTGCTGTAATGCAGAAGCCAGAATGGAAAAGGAATGATAGAAACATTTCCCTCATGCTTGGGATAGAATGTCTTAGTTTTGTTTCCGTGTGTATGAGGAAAGACTTTCTGAAATTGGAACATGGCCTTTACATGTTTCTTTTACATGTACATAATTCTGCATGCAGGTTAGATGCTGTAGTTATCAACAAGATCCACCAGGAAACCTGAATGGAAACACAGAATAAATTGAGACAGAGCATCATCAGTTCTTCCCAGTAAAACAAACTTTTCTGTCAGTGCACGTGCCAAAAAGTTGGTGTTACAATAATGAACATTACTTAACACTGGAGCATATCTAAATTATTCAAACTCTGCTGATTTAGGTTTAAATACTCAACATTTCCACAAAAAGGGTTGAGTAATACCCATATCAGATGCCCTAGTTTTTGTCAACTTTTTCACTATCCAGTAAGATCTGAGGAGTGAAAAGGCAGCATTAATAAGATATGAACCTTAGTCAATGCTTCCAAAACTGCGTGTGTACAATTACGGATCTCTTTCACTATTCCACTGCCTCACTAGAGGTGACTTACTTTTAGAAATGCGGAGTGAATTGTTACTACTAATTAAACGAAATCCAAACTACTTATTTGGTTATTACAGATCGGTAGTGAAATTTGTGTCAGTTTTGAACATGGGATGGATTTATTTTAAGAGATGCTCAGCATCTGATGTTCTTTGGTGCCCACAAGGACTGCATTAATGATAGCTGCCTACTCAAGCAAATGTTGGAGGACTGTGAACCATTACTTACATTTAGGTTTCAACTTTCAGCAGAAATATGTGGGTGATACAAAGGAAAAGATGTTCTAAAGATATCATAGAACAAGTATAGATTGTCTGATGAGCTTGGAGAGTCTAGATCACTTTGTTTTAAATGGATTTCTGTAGGAAATGATTTATATATATCCTGATGGGTTGGACGGGATTACCGGTAGTACTTATATTCCCTGCAGCTTTATAATTCTACAGATAGGAGAATAAATATTTGGGGTTGGGATAAGAGTAGAATTGCCCAGTTTCCTCAGCAAGATCAACTTAAATACCACAACTGGAATAGTTTTCTGACTT
This sequence comes from Melanocharis versteri, assembly GCA_013397845.1. Lineage (NCBI taxonomy): Eukaryota > Metazoa > Chordata > Aves > Passeriformes > Melanocharitidae > Melanocharis > Melanocharis versteri. The sequence continues at coordinate 14,433 of VZTG01006865.1, read as the reverse complement.
TTAATGGTTTAATTGGGAAATTATGATATTTCATCCCAGTATACTGAAAGATGCGGCTTATGTTGTTGAACTGAGACCTCTCTCAGGTATTTATCAATGGTCTTGGGAATATGCAGAGGTTCCAGATGACTGGAAGTTAGCAAATATTATTGGAATCTTCAAGAGGGCAAGAAAGAAGACCCTGGTAATTTTATGCTTGTCAGTCTCATTTCAGTGCCTGGTAGAATTATGGAGAAGATTATTGGGGGAGTTACTGAAAAACACTTGAAAGACAATGCAGTCATCACTCAAAGTTAGCATAGGTTCATAATGGCAAAATCATACTTTACCAACTTAATTTATTTTTATGACATGGTTACCAGACTAATGGATGTAGACAAGGTACCAGACACGTTTCGGTTTTTTTTATTATTATTTTATAAAGGCTTTTGATATTCTCTCTTTCAGTATCCTTCCATACAACTCGTCTAGCACACATCTGGTCATGCATACAACACAATGTGTGACAAATTGGCTGAAGAGTTGGACCTGAAAAGTGTTGGGAGACGTGGGTTAAAAAGCAGAGGGTGGTGAGGAGACTGGAAATTGAGCGCTCAAGTGACCTTGCAATTGGGAATAACTCCTGATCAGCCTGTGTGAACAGCAGGCCAGGGATCCTCTAGCATGGACCACATTTAACAGTGGCTGTGTGTCTGCTTGTGAGCCTCTGGCCAGGTGTTGCTTTACCTGGTTAGTGAGATAATGAAAATAAATTTTACAACTGCCCGCCTGTGCTGACTCGCACAAAGAGTTGCAGTAAATGGGGCAAATTTTGACTGGTGGCCAGTCACTAGTGGTGTTTTTATCAGACCTGGATGCTGGAATTTAATGCACACTAAGCTTGTCAACTAAGCTAAATTAGGAGAACTCATTGACTTCCTCGAGGATAGAGAGACCCTTACAGAGGGACCTTCATGGATCAAAGGGCTGGGCAGTCACCAATCGCATGAATTTTAACAGGGGCAAATGCCAGATCCCGCATGTGGGATGGTGTAACCCTGGATGAAGGGATACACTGCGAGAAAAAGACTGGACTGCAGCCCTGCAGAAAGAGAAGTTCTTGCAAACGCAGAATGAGTAAAAAATGTGCCCTGATGGACAAAAAGGCCGATTGCCTGGGGTGCATTAGGCCTGGTATAGGTAACCAGCTATAAGAAGTGATTTTTGCACTGTAATCAGCATCGTTGCAGCCTCACCTCGAGTACTGTGTGCATTTTGATTTCCAAAATATAGGATGGATATAAATATATTAGAATGCACCCAATTTTTCAAGTTGCCCTGTGGGGAGTCAATTATCCTTGTGGGTCCTTTCAAACTTAGGATATTCTATGATTCTATGAATCCTGCAAACTGGGGTAGGAGAGAAAATATTTGTCAAGGAAACATAAAAGAAGAATTAATTCTTTTAAATTACAGCATGTACTTCAATTTTGAAACAATTAGCATGGCTTATTGCTTGAATTTTTCACTATGCATTTTTAAGAATTTCAAACATATGTATGTTCCGAAAAACGCATTTATCAAATGCTCAAGTGTACTAATTAGGCATCTCTTCCAGCCTGATGTTGTGAGAATGATATGAACTACTTCCATGCATCTGGAATGGAAATTTGATCAAAAATTAAAAGGAAAAAAACCCCACTATATAAAGCCATACCCGACTTTGTTTCTATGAATAGCAAGTTAAATATATATCTCTGTCTTAGAACAGATTTTGCTTTATTCTTTACTGTTTGAATTCCTTATACAGAGACTCAAAGCAGATCTTATTCTTCATTTATCTCTTTATTTATTTATTACATTTATTCTCAGAACTCTTTTTTGTTATATTCACCTAGATACAACTTAGGTTTGTGATTTACTGTCAATTTCATTATTTAGTATTTTGTGCTTTGCTATTTAATAGTGTAGAGTTTATATCAAAACATTTATTGTGTTGACTGCACTGTATTTTCCTCAGTAATATGTATTTAAATCTATTTTTAAGTATGCATGAATATATGTAAAACCTTTAGAAATATTCTTTTGTACTTTCTTATTTGACAAGTGTTTCTTATGAAATATGCCATTTAGGTGATTGAAAGTGATTTTAGGAAAAAGTGATTTATTTATACTCATTAAAAAAAAATGGTGTTTTTCCCCCCATTACTTATGTTTTCTAGTCTACCCACTTTCGGGAAAAAAAATAATTTTTCTCACTTCTTTTTTTTTTCTTTTTTAATTTTACTATTGGGCTGGCTTACTGAGTTTTGGTTATAGTGTAGCAAGTATTGTCTAAACCATGTGAATAAATGGTATCTCAAATTAAACTGCCATAGTTGATTAAAAAGAACTTACTATATGACTCGTATGCCTTAGTGGGCTAGTCAAGTAGTCAAGTCTGGAACCACCATTGTGTTTACTTTTAACTAAAGATGCAGAATATGGTTTTAAATTAAATTCTGTTAGGATAGATTTAGCATTAACAACCTGTTGAGACAGTTACCCTGTGATATATCACAGAAGTGAGCAAAGATACTGCCTTACATGAAAAAGGAGGTTTTAGAGAACATTGCAGTGGGAAAGCTTAGTGATTAATGCCTACCATTAAGATATACCTGTCATCTGTATATAGTCCATCTTTCTTCAAGTAGACCTTGATGACCTATTCAACCCACCTGAGCATATTCTCAAACAAATCTATTTGTAACATGAAGATAATATATTTCCAGACCACAGCAACAGACCAGATTTCCTAGCAGAGATTAGGAGATAATTCAGCAGCCTTTTCTTTAGACAAATGAACCAACTTTGCCAGCTTAGAATGTTTTACTGCTTTATCTCTTTGGCAGAGTTCTCTGTTTATGCCACGGAGTTTTTTCGCCCACATGCACCTCAGATCTGGCTAGGCTAGTGAAAGCTCCAAACCCTTTAAAATATACAAAGCCCTTACATTATATCCCAACTCACTTTACTGTGAAAAAAACAATGAAGCTAGAAGCATGGATACTTGGATACACAGCAGTTCTGTTAGTGAAAATCTCCGTTCTAGCTCCTCTTTTTCACAGCTAATATTACAGAAGCATGGAATGGTTTGGGTTGAAAGGGACCTTCAAGATCATCTTGTTCCAATCACTCCACCATGGGGAGGGACACCTTCAACTAGACCAGGTTTCTCAAAACGCCATCCAAGCTGACCTTGAACGCTTATAGGGAAGGGACATCCATACCTTCTCTGGTAAACCTGTTCCAGTGCAACATTATGATTCTCAGGAAATGTGGGACTGAAAGAAAAGAATTCTTTCCCTCCTACCAAAAAATCATTGCATTACTGCAGTCAGGGAATTCCAAAAAAACCCAAGCCTATGTGGAACACACTCCAGAGGAACTAGTGCCTAGGTATTGACAACTACTTCAGTCATTTTATCTCTCCCTTGCTATGTAACCTGGGAGGTAAAAAGAAAGTGAAACTGAGCCCAGCAGAGGACAAGACTCAGTAAGGATATGGAAATTCCCTTTACAATAATTATGTGAGTATGACACAGGCCTACAAGAAGACACTTGGGAATTACAGCTTGCTGATGACCAGCTATCAAACACTGAAAAAGCACAGCCATGTGATATGGGGGGAAAAAATGCACCCACTTTTTTTTTAAAAAAAGCATAGTAACAAAGCATTGGAAATAATAGACATGAAAAATCATTAAGGATGATGAAATAAATAAAAGTAATAAAATAAAATATAATTGTTATATAATTATATTTTTAAATTAATATGGAACTTGATGTATAATATATAATTAATAAACCATATCATTATATAATTAGAATATATAATGGTATGCTTTTATATTATGCATAATATTGTAGTATGTATTATGTATAATTATATCTATAAAGTAGCATAATTCAGGTTATAAATAAACCAGTCCACATCAGAATGAGGCACCTATTGTGACCTGTGAGAATTATTCCCTCTCCTCCTGCCCAAGGTATTGTGCCTCACATATTCCTGGGTGAAGGCCAAAGGCTGGGAACACTCCAGAAAGTCAAATATTATACAAAGGAACCAAATTTTAGGGGGTGAGTGGAATTGAGCAGCTGCCTATACATTTAATGACTTCAGTTCTCTCTTCTCTTATTGATATGCTTGTGAACCTGATCACCTTGACCTCAGTAACAAAGGGCTACAGCATCGTTAGGAACAATATGGGATTAACCCCAAGGCATTTCAGGATCTGATTGGTAAGGGCTGACTGCTTTGATTTCATAGCAATAATGAGTGAAAAATGAGCAAGAACCATTAGCATAGGGTGAGTCATTAAAGAACTTCAGTCCTGAGAATGTTTATTTTAGAGTTCAAATCTGCCTTGATCTATCTGTCTTCTAATAATTCCTACCACAGAGAATTTGAATTCCTCAGATGGTACAGACAGGCACACACAAATATATCCATACCTACATATCCATATTTAATGTCCATGAACTAGAGTCAGAATTAAGTCTTTCAAAGTTCCAACTCAATGAACTGTAGAGAGCTGGGCATATTTGACCACAGAACTATAAGGCTATCTTATCTCCAAAAATCTGAGCCCAGGAAAACTTAAAATTTAATTAGAATGCTTGGCTCAGACATTCCCACGTGTGGCAAACTGGGACTTAAAATCACAGAATCACTAAGAATTGCTGAGGTTGGAAATGATCTTTGAGATCAAGTCCAACCATCAGCCTAGTACCACCACCATGTTCACAATAAGCCATGTCCTCAAGTGCCTTATCCACATTTTGAGCACTTCCAGGAATGGTGACTCCACCACTTCACTGGACAGCCTGTTCCAATGCTTTACAGCCATTTCCATGAAAAGAATTTTCACAGTATCCAATCTGAACCCACCTGGGGGCAACTTGAGGCCATCTCTTTTCATCTTACTTGTTACCTGGGAGAAGAGACTGCCCCCTGCCTCACTACACCCTCCTTTTAGGTTGTTATAGAGAGCAATAAAGCCTCCCCTCTTCTTCTACTGGCATGGGAAAAAGTAATGGGAAACTGCCTAATAAACTCTTTTTCTTTTACTTGCGTGGATTTCCATTTTAGCAGTAAAGGGATCTTCATTCTCTATTTGTGAACTAGTACTCTGAATTAATAAATTTCTTTTGTATGAAAAAGAAATTATTGCTTTAGAGAAAATGCATTATAATTTTGTCTTTTTTTGCATAAATTTTGCATGTCATGTTCATATACAACATTTATGTTTTGCATCATGAGACATTCTGTAAAGATTTTATATAATATTGCTTGGATTTGCACCAAAACTTTATTAGCAATCAGAAAGAAATTCATCTTACTTACTTTCTTACATACCAGTCCACCATCAGGAAAAGGCAGCTGCACTTTAAGGGTAATTCAAATATTAGAATTACATTCTTCATACTTATCTGTCATCATCTATTTTCACCTCTGCATCTGTAGTGCTTTGTGAAATGCCCTTTGCCATCCAGGTGTTTGATAGACTGAATGCTTAAATAATGAGCTACATTAAAAGTACTTTCGGAATTCATTTACTGCAATATTCACATAAAGTGGCAACAGAGGAGAGGAAGAAAGGAAGTAAAGTGATTAAATATATGCACTTCAGAGGTGAAAGCTCTTATTTTCTCCATCTAATTGTTGCTTCCAGAAAGTTCAAAAAAGGCTCTTAAACTGGATTAACACAAAGACACATTTCTGACTAAATAAAGCTTTTTATGGTCTTTCTGACTTTTTACACTTTTCTGTCATGGCAAGCAGTCCAGTGTTCATGGGTGTGCCATGCCCACGTTGGGATTTGGGCATCTCTCCTGTATGACTGAAAAGCTGCTTTCTTTAAATATCTGTGATGAAGATATTGAAATCTTGGCTAGTCTTTCTAAATTTCCTGAATTCCCAGTATAGCAACAGAAGATGCAGTAATTTCATTTCAAATTAAGAGTTTAATACGGGTCTTCATGAGACTGTTTCTCTATCAGAAGCATTATGTTGATTAAACTGGGTAATTATGCTGTGATTTTTTCCAAATGTAGGTGAATTGCGGAAGCTGGAGAGAGATCCATTAATGCGGGAGCACAGAAGAGTAGGAAAAAACTTTGAAATCAGGCTGATTTGTTCCTGATATATCTTTTGTTGTGACAAGGTATCATTTTGAAGTTATCTGGCATGCACTTTTGATTGCCAAGGACTAAAGAACGAAACTTCAACAAAAATATGATAAAAAGGCTCATTTCTGCAAATTTCTGCCTGTGTGTATTTCCTCAGGAAATAGTTCAGCCATCTTGCACACATTCACTGATACCTCTGAAGACTGTTAGGCCCTGGAGGAATTGGCAGCCTGAATAAAAGTCCTCAAAAAACAGCATATCAAATTTCTTGCTTTTATTTTATGATTCAAATCCAACAGAAACAGAATGTTCTTTGAGGTGTCATTGTGACTAAGAGGGAAAAATGCCATTGAGAAAAAGGTTATCATGGACCAGCACCACGCTCTAACAGGTTCTGTTAAAGAACCAACTTGAGGTAAGCCAAGACAAAACTCCATATCAGCAGTTGCCATTAGTTGCTAGATAAAAGTGGAGTAAAAAACTGAAATACAGATCTTTTCAATGACAATAAATGAAAGTTTCTAAGCAATAAAGTAAGATCTTGCACCCACATGGGCAATAGGGTGCTCTCTACAGTCAATCAGATCTGACTGCCTTGGAACTGGTGGGTGGGACACAAATTTTCCCACCCAATATGTGATAGCCAGGACTGCGAGGAAACATTTTAATTGCCTAGGTATTCACCCGTGGACTTTTGTTGTGGAGCTTTAAGTGCATTCTTTTCCTTTTCAAATGAATCAAAGGTTGCTCTCTCAAAACCTGATCTGAAATGTTGCACCTGCCTTTTCCACAGGTGTTATAGCACTTAGAGAAGATGGATGGAGCGGCACTGATTCCCTCTGCTCTCTGAGATATTTTTAGGTTGCATTTGTTTCCTCCTCGTTGGCTGATCTCCTCACCAGGCTACCTAGCCCAGGAGCATTTTCCTTGCTTTCCTCTGAAACTGAGACACTCCTTATAAATATTACTATGGACAAAGAAGAGATCATGACATAAGAAGGGCATGGACCTGCTGGAGTGAGTCCAAAGGAGGGCCACGGAGATGATCAGAGGAATGTAACATCTCTCCTATGTAGACAGGCTGAGAGAGCTGGGGTTGTTCAGTCTGGAGAAGGCTCTGGGAAGGCCTTATAGCATCCTTTGAGTACCTAAAGGGGACCTGCAAAAGAGCTGAACAGGAGCTTTTCACATGTGGGGCATGTAGTGATAGGACAAAGAGTAACGGCTTTAAATGAACAGAGGATGAGTTTAAATTAAACATTAGGAAGAAATTCTTTACTGTGAGGGTGGGGAGACATTGGCAGGGGTTGCCCAGAGAAGCTGTGGGTGCCCCATCCCTGGAAGTGTTCCAGGCCTGGGTGGATGGGCCTTTCAGCAATCTGCTCAAGTGGAAGGAGTTCCTGGGACACCAAGGGAGGTTGGAACTAGATGGTCTTTAAGGTCTCTTCCAAGCCAAACCATTTCAGAATTCTATGATTTTATAATCCTATGAGAGAACGTTATCCTCTGATTCAGGTGCTTGCCATGAGAGACAGTCACAATTCTTTTCCTCTCTCGAAGGGTTCGAAGACATTTTATGATCAGACATCCTGTCCTAAGCATGAGTTAAGCACTCAATGGCACAATCACTCTGTCAAATTGAGGCAGATCTGGGTGCAGATAGAGCAAAGCCGTGGTATCTGGTGGCATGCAGTGTTCAAAAATAGACAATAAAATAATTTTTTAACCATCTCTGGAGTTAAACACATGCAGCTTAGCAGTTCTCAGGATCAATAGGGCACTAAATTCTTCCAAGTCTTTCTTCAGGTGCATAAGCCCTTTTTTGAATCTGGCCCTTAGCTTCATTCAGATTTCTTTCAAAAATTATTTTTATTTATAGCTGTCCATTATGGCATGTGACATAGTGCATAAACATCGATTCGCTCAGATGGACATACACTATGTATTTTCCCACTTTGACTTGGGGAGGAGAGAGTGACACAAAGTGTACTAGAAGTTTATAAAAGTTGCAGGCATAGTAACATTTATGGGATGTGCAGGTAAAAACTCCTGGTGGTTTGTTCCTTCCATACACTTCAAGAGTCTAATTTGAGAGAATTAATCTATTGCCTGTTTCTTGGAAATTGTTCCTATGAATTAAGTTTTGAACGTTAAAGAAATTAGTTTTATATAAATTTGAAGAATAGTGAGCTTAAAAATAGTCACAGTTATATATTCAGGTCTGTAATGTGGAACAATAGGTTACTGTTGCTTTTTTACCCTTTGTTATAATAAAGTGTTTTATTTTGCCACTTTAAATATCCCTTGCATTATTTGTACCAAGAAAGGTGCAATAAAGGTGCTCATGGCAGAGATAATTTCATAATTGAAAGGGAGTAGTTTATTTTCAAAACCAATACTTTAAAAAATGCAAATGTATAGATATTATAACTAATTATTATTATATTGATTTCATATTTTCAGCTTTAATACATTTTTCTTCCTTATAATAAATCCAGATAAATAATATGCCTACTAGATTTTTCATGAGACAAGAGGGATCTAATGCATAAAAAAAACCTCTTCCTCATTTTCCCCCCAAAACTGTGGCTGGGTGCATCCAGTAAGTCAACAAATTTTTAACCTTAGATTTATAATATGGATTGCAGATAAAGATTCAAAATCACAAATTCATCTCCCATTTTTCTTATGGAGGTGTTTATTTTAAAATAATTGCCAGACCATTTTTAAGACTGCCTCTGTATATGGTATATGCTCTTTCGCATAGTCTTGACCCAGAACCCCTCATTTTCCAGAACATTCGAACAAAACACGTTCTGAAGTGATCCCAGACTGAGAGGTGATCAGGATAATGCCACTACAAAGTTGGAATGCCATTAAGCTACACAAAGAATTTAGTAACACTTAGAAATAAATATTCAGATTAAACAATAGAATGCATAGAAGGCCCAGATAAATTATTTGTATAAAAGAAACTACTGAAAATATCACCATGCGCTCGAATAAATATCAGATATTTGCCATCTAATTTTCTGCCTTATGTGTTGTTTATTTGAGCCTCACAATTGCACAGTGATGTCTTTCAACTTCCTTACAGTTCACAGTCTTTTCTTCCAGTGATCATTCTTATGGCACAATAGTTTTTTTCAACCTCATAGACATTCTGTTCTGTGCTGATTTTCCACCCACCCTTTCCTGCTAACTAACTGCACAGCAGCCCACTCTCAGCAGCTCTTTTCACAGATGAAATATAGATCTTGTAATTGCAAGGCAGTTTCAATTTCCTTGGACTTCTCATATATTCATTTGAAAATTTCACTGCAGTAGTTATCAGAATCTTTACTTTTTCGTTAAAGAAATAAAATACCCATATTTAGATCATCATAGAATCACAGAACGGTTTGGGTTGGAAGGGACCTTAAAGATCATCTAGTTGCAACCTCTCTGGCATGGGCAGGGGCACCTTCCACTAGACCAGGTTTCTCAAAGCACTAACCTGACCATGAACACTTCCAGGGATGGAGCATCCACAGCTTCTCTGGGTAACCTGTGACAGTATCTCACTGCCCTCACAGTAAACAATTCCTTCCTTGTATCTAAACCTCCCCTCTGTCAGTTTAAAGCCATTTCCCCTTGACCTAGCCGGGTCACATCAAGCTTCTCATCTACCGACACACCAAGATGGTCAGTTTCTCTTGATTTCACTGACCTATGCCTTTCCTAGATGGACTACATCATCTTATAGGTGTTTTCTACCCTCTAAATTACTTCTAGCACGTAACAACTGGGTAATGTTCATTTCTTGAATTACCTAAAAACCAATATTCAAAAGAATACGTATGTTATTTGATTAAGCAGTCTTTGAGACCAGTGTTAAAATGCTTTTTTTAGAATATAGAGGAAACCATATTAGACCAAAAAACCCACTTGTGAAAATTTTAACCTCAGGGTTGTTTTTTTAATTCACTGTTCCGAAAATACGGATGTTACAAAAGATAGAGAAATCTCGTTTCTAAAAAGGTATTTCTCCTACTCGCTCCTTCAAACCTCAACCCTCTAACCCCAAAACCATGAAGACAACTGCATCCAGACAGTTTCTGAAGCTCCATGGAACCTTCCATGAGATATATTACTACAAAAATACTTCTTTGTAGTCTCAGTGCATCCCCACAAACTGTTTCACATCCTTCATCTATAAGTCTGAATCACAACATGTAGCAGCAAAAAGACCTCCCACAATCTAAAAAGATTATCTTTCATGGGATGTTTGGACTACATGTCAAAAATGTTTTATCGTATAGTATGTCCAGAATAAACAATGGATTGTACCTTCAAGATACAAGACAGAGGGGATGAAAAGTCCACTGAAACCAAAAGCACAGAGTTTAACAACAGCCAGTCAGTAAATCACGAACTACAAATGTTCATGATCCATTCAGTACAATTTTTTTTCAAAGAAATATTTGTTTAAGCTATTGCATAGTACTTCTATTTATATACATTGATTTTATTTCTGCGGGCTATTTACAGATTCTTTTCCTCATGCTGGGCTGTGTTTGCTTAAACACTCATTTCTCACTAAGATATTTTAAATCAAAGTTTGTGTCAAAGAAATATTCAGATGTTACTATATAGGACATATATTACTGCATGTTACACTCATTTCTATTTCAGTCAGATTAGGGAAGTCCAAGCACTTTTCTATTTATAAGGGACATAAGTTCCAGGATCAAAAGACCATACTTATGGCAGTTAATTTTTGTGATTTCTGGGGTGTCTAAATCCAGGATTGTGATTCCAACTGGATATTGCCCAGTAGTACATTTTCCAGCTTCATATACATTCAATATATATTTAATAATATTAATCAGATTTTGGTCACAGTATCTACTGATACGTTAATAATTCGGTATTTCAAAAAAAGAAACCATTCTTGTCTTGGTGAGTCAAAATATGGGATAAGGCTGTGTTACAATTTGTAAAATCACTTCCCTTTTCTTGTTGTTGGTCAGATGGTCAGCAGATGAAAAAGAAATTACGGGACATATTCCACATAATTTAAGACACAAACCTTTGTTCTGTGATTCCTATTTTTTGCACAGTCATGAGGAACACTTGCTCCCATGCTCTCTCTGTAAACAGAAATTACCACTATCTAAATCACACAGCTTTCTTTTATACTCATAACCAAACTGGAAAAAACCTAAGAAATCAAGATATTTGGGGTTATATTAGAACTGCGCTTAATGTTTACACAAATTACTAAATATTTTAAACTCACGTACCTTAAAAAATACAGCAAAACATAAAGAGTCAATCTTCAAAAAAAATGCTATTTCAAAAAAAAAAAAAAGCAAGTTAAACCAAGAATTGCAAAAAGTTTGAGGAAGATATTCTGACATTATTTTCTTTTTCAATTTTTCTCAAAAAATGTTCAATATTTCTCACAGAAATTAAAGGACCTGAGTACCCATTAGATCTTGTATGCCCAGGCCATGCCCAGACAGCCACGTGTGCAGCCATGGTCTCACAGAACGAAAGCTGCCCACAGCTGCCATTTGACTTCGAGACCATCGCACCAGAAATCAAATAGAAAAGGTATTAGCATTCATTTACTGGCTACATTGTGTCTGCTCCTGGGTGCACAGACAAGCATTGAAACACCAGACGGTTGGATTAGACTCAAGTCTACAATAAAGCAAAATCTAGAGGATTCTTTTTCTACTGTTTTTCTTCCTTTTTCCCCCGTTTTTCATTTTTTCCTTTTTTTTTTTTCTTTTTAATAGCTTTTCTGACTTTGCATAAATCCATTATCTTTACATGACAGGAATTTTTCTTTCTAATTTTCTTCATCATTTTGACTGAGTGTAATACAACCTTTGTCAGATAAAAGCAGCAAGAGTGTGTTAAACAATAAGGTGAAATAAAAACAAGCATACAGAGATGATCAAGTCAAAAAATTGTGAGTGAAAATCTTGGCTATAATGTAAAAAATGCATGATTCATTAATGCTTATGCTGGTAGCAGATGCTTGGCTAGACAAGAAGGAACAGAAGCACTGAGAGGCCGGTGATGAGCAGTGAAGGACTTTGAAAATCCAGCCTGGTTCATGTCTTGCTTTGGTACATATCAGGGACATTTCACTGCAGGTGATGGAGCAGTCTCACTGAAATCTGTGTGAGATCAGTTTGTTCTCTTCCATATTATCTTCTGGGCTTGTAAAACACATGTAAACAAGTATTGAAAAAAAACCCCCACAATTTCTTTGCAAATAATTATTTCAGAGAAATCAAATAATTTCTCAGATACTGAAAATCTAACTAATCTGACATGATTTGTGGAAGTTCTGTGCCTATTAGTAGAATTCATAGTCCACTCGGAACTTAAATATTGACTTAAAAATGCAATTTTTTCCTTGAAGGATTGAAAATACTTGTCTCAAATGATGATTGATCAAAACACTGGACTTGAACAACTGATTTTGACAGGACGGGAAAAGCAAGTTTTATAAATTTTCTTTCTTCAGAGCTAAATGGTTTTGAAAATTTAAAAATAATTACATAATTTTATTTTACTTTTTGCCAAAGATATGACAATCATAAGGAAAGAATAATTGTGACAGTCAGAACGATTACACTCTGGTATATTTACCAAGTTGTGAATTTTTTTCTTAAATAATTTTTACGTTTTAAGAGACAGAGTTCTACAGTAAGAACTGTAAGGATTTCCTAATTTTTAAGCAATTATGGGTGTCATTCTTATGGAATCTAAGGCTGTTGGAGTTGGGCACATCATTGTGGAAAACTGCTGGTTTTACTCCTAAAGATGCACAAGTGAATAAACAAGAAAAGAAAACATGGAAATCTGAATTTTTTATGGTCAAATATTATCACTGAAACTGTGCAGGTTTTTCTTCTCTTCAGGCTTCAGTCTGATTATATTCCAGCTGATGTGGTCAGTGGCTTTGTTGCCTAGCGAAAGGACAGCACAGTGTATCTTAGAATGTGAAACCACTTCCGTAGTAGACAAAGTTGATTTCACTTGGAAAAAAAAGGATATTTGCCTTTGACTTCAATAGACGCTTTCTAGCTCTAACAATCCCCATGTGGATACACACCCAGCAATCTAATAAACCACAGAAATGCATTACTATCCTCGACTATTTGATGTCTTCCTACTTCAGATCAGATCTATAATTTATAAAGGACTTCAGTTAATTCCAGAGAGTAGGCTCATGTTTCACATGTCAAATACCTCATAATTTAATTTAGAAGAAATCAGCAGTGCTGACAACTGAGTAGTCAGGAAAATGAACTGGAGTGCACGGCATGGCATGGCAGGAGCTACCACAAGTCCCATCACTTTCTACTTGTTATGTGTTGGTTTTTTTCTGTTAACTTTGCCTGTCAGATCAGTAATTATGTCTTAGAAAGAAACATAAGACAATTCATCCAGGGTAAGCATGATCACCAATGAAAATGTGTCAGAGAGACAGAATGTGTCGACAGTGACATATCCCCAGAAGTCTACTTTCCAGTCACGATTCATTAAATCACATTCAACAGTACATTAAATAGAGGCAAACTTACCTGAAAGCTGTTAATAGGAAAGCATGTGTTTCTGTGTGTGTACAGAGGCACACTTTTAAAGCATAAATGGAAGCTCAGGAAAAAGATACATGAATTTGGTTGTTGTGTAACATAATCCTTATTTTGAGGTAATTCATTTAAGCATGAAAACAATTTTGAATAGACTTGTTGGAGGGGGTCCAGATGAGAGCTGTTAAGATGATCAGAGGGCTGGAGCACCTCTCCAATGTAATGGGGAAGTTGGGGCTTTTAAACCGAGAGAAGAAAAGGCTCTGGGGAGACCTAATAGCATTTTCCTGTCCCTAAACAGAGCCTGCAAGAGAGCTGCACAGGGTCTTTTTAAAAGGGCATACAGTGATAGGACAAGGAATAATGGCATTAAACAGGAAGAGGGTAGGTTTAGACTAGATATTAGGAAGAAATTCTTTAATGTGAGGATGATGAGGCACTGGCACAGGTTGCCCAGAGAAGCTGTGGATGCCCCATCCCTGCAAATGTTCCAGGCCAGGCTGGATGGGTCCTTGAGCAACCTGGTCTACTGAAAGGTGTCCCTGCCCCTGGCAAGGGGGTTGGAGCTAGATGACCTTTAAGGTCCCTTCCAAGCCAAACCATTCTGTGATTCTGTGGATATTTCATTTAGCAAAGATAGAAATGCCAAAATAGCATTCACAATGCAAATATTTATAGTATG
>VZTG01006863.1:416268-570594 GCA_013397845.1 Melanocharis versteri | reverse complement strand
TTTTGCCCTAAACCAGGACAGAGTGCCACACTGGGATTGTGATACTTTGAGATGTATAGTGGCTTTCTAGAGGTGCTAAGGTTTGTGTTGGGGGGGAAGAAATTGGAGTAAGTTTATATAATTAGTTTTCAGGGTATTGTGGCTAACATGGTATCTGTGTGTAATATGAACTGTTTTCAATATCACTGGTAGATTCTATTTTACTTATGCTCTTTTGATGTCACGTACTTCCAAGTAGATTGCACAATTTGTGCTAAATTGCTTAAATTGTCGAAATGCAAAACAGAAAAAGGTTTAGATAAGAATTATTGCAACCAAGAGGGATCCATTTCCTCTCTCAGCCAACCCTACTGCTGGGCAATTTAGTTCAAGTATGCAAGAACTATCCAAAAGATATATTCTATTCTCTGTAGAAGATCAGAATAGTATGGATGACATTGTAGATAATGCCACAAACAATAATGATGAAAAGTAAATAAGTGAATAATTGTTCCAATTTATGTTCTATTTCATAACTTTTAAATGCTTGATGTTCCAAGTTAAAAATCTTCCTTTAATATGTATTTAAGATTCGTAAGACAATATATAGAGAGGGATGGGAAGAGGATGTGATTTCAGGCATGGAATCTGCCTGGAGCACAGTGCTCGAGCTTTTTTGGGCTTCTGCATAGTTCAGCATAGTTACTTTCAGAGACCATGTATGTTCAAAAAGCATTCCAAGGTTCCGCAGCTCATCCCACTGGTCAGCTCAGGTCCTTTGCTCTTTTGCTTCCTGGGACAATAGGTCTTAATGTCATGTGTTGCCACACCTTTCTTTTCTGGTTTACCTGTCTCTTCCAATCTGTAACGTTTAACCTCTGTCTCAATAACAGTGTCAAAATCCACCTTTTCCCACTCAGTACAGTAGGACACTTTAGTAATGATACAATGAATCCTTTCTTGTTCATCTGTTGTCTTAGGTTTCTCTAAAGTTCCTGAGAATTATTTGATTTTCTCTTCTGCCTCTTCAGCCAAATAGATGCTTGGGCTAGCTTGTGAGTTTTATGGCACAGTGAAGTAAAACAGATGACAGACTAAAAACTGCATGCATGGTATACTTGTATCTTCTGTATCTTATGCATGAATTTAAAACTTCTCTAATAAATTTAAAACTACTGTGCCACAGAAACAGTGCTTTGTGCATATTTATTTAATTTGAAGCTGGATTTGAAGAGCAGATCGTTCCAAGAGCAGGGACATGATTTCAGAAGAATGCACTGTTTTGCCATTGCCTGCTGGGAATCCTGGTCTCACCACTCATTCTTTGGTCTTAACAAATAAACCATTTATTATCATTGTGCAGTTGTGTTAGAACTATTCAACTAAACCATGGCCTGCCAAGCAAGCATGGGCTGTGTGGTATCGTGCAATATTGCAAGCATGATCTGTTTTGCAGAATATACCTATGCCATGGCAGTGCTGAAAGATACACTGTCCTTCATGCCAGTGCCTGAGATTTGTGTGACAAAACTTCTCTAAGAGAAAAAAAAAAGAAAAATAAAAAGAAAGAAAACCCAACAAGGACTACATGTTCAAAGTCTATGCCCTCTGTTTAGCAGCCCAAGGCAGTGACTACCACTAAAGATACACACAAGAGTGCATAAAAGAGTGGGTAGGATAAGGATAACTGACCAATGTCAACTCATAAATCTGCAGCCACAAAAGCAAATAGGGTGAGCACGTTGATTTGAGTGGGAACTCCCTGTCTGGTTATTCAAACACATTCAGGCCGGGATGAGGCTGTTCCAGTTCACCTAATGAGATTGTTCACTGTAAAAGCCAAATGTCCCAGCTCTTATAAACACAAGCAAGACAAGTTTCTCTCTTTTGATGGCTGAACAACCCTTCATCAACCCCTCAAGGGCTTCATGACACTTTTGGTATAAAAATTTGATGGATAGATAAAAGATCATGGAACAGGAAGAATACCTTCGTTAAATTAATTCTGTTTTACTAAAGCACTAAGAAACTGATGATGATACCACTTTACTACTATTAGTAGTTTTGCAATTGTGTGGTGGAAACATAACAAAAAACATGTATAAAATCATAAATTTAAGTCTTTCCATTACCTCATACTTCTAAGCTAAAACTTGTATCCCAAATTGCTTAATAGCGGTATTTCCTTAAGGTGTGGGGAACATTTTACAAAACTTTTTATTGTCTAAAGAAAGATTGTTGACTGTCTATCTAATCCTGATGGGTTAATAATCAAAAGCTGAAAAAAAAAAAATCCCTTTGAGGGCATTCCACATCTCTTAGGCAGAGGAGTACGTTATAGTTCCCATTTACAGTATGTGATTTATTTTGAGGAGAGATCAGACGGACTATTTGTACTTTGCTGGATCACTTAGGCTATGTTTTGGTCAATAAGGAAATGCTATTTTGACAGTTAGATTTGTATTCTGATTATCACAACCGTGGTAAAACAGAATTTACATTTGCACATAGATATAAACAAGAATAAATGTAGGGAGTGTAGGGAAAGAAATAATAATTCAAAAATATCCCTTAGATTTAAATGGAATCGGAGTTCTGAGTCTGACTTTAACAGGGAAGACACCTTGACTTCTGCCAAGAAAGACGTTAGTTCTCCACAAATCACTGAAAAGCTGTCTCCTTTGGTTTATTGATTTGAATGCAGCTTTTGCATTTTTAGTTTAAGATGGTATTTTAGCAATCCACATTTCTAAATCACTGCTGGTGAGACATCTGTGAGCACATACCCGCAAGGTACAACTCCAAGACTATTCGTGTCAGCGAGAATTTATCTGTCGAAACTTTGCGTCATCATGTGGGTTCTGGGTCTTCCATGAACGTGAAGAGAGTTTTTATGGTGTTGGAAAACGGAAGTTAGGCTCAACACCTTACGGTGACGGCACAGTATCATGACTCACATTTGAGTGCTGCAGGGGGGTGAGACATGTTTTGTGCCCTACGGTGCTGTATATAGTTACCTGCGCCGTTCGCAGCATGCCGGGCCCGGGGGGAACCCCGACCTCCGCCCCTCCGCGGGGCAGCGGGCCCCTGCAGGCTGGGGACCGCCCTGCTGTCCCGGGGGCGCGGGCAGCCCGGCCCGGGACCTGTCCGTCCGGGAGCCGCCACCTGCGTTCCGCCTCCCGGCCGTGCCCGGCCCCGCGGGGCGCCGGGGCGGAGCGGGACCNAAGGACTTCGAGGTGCGGCTCGGGGACGAGGCGAGGTACATCCCCAGGTAAGGTCCGGGCCCGTCCGCTCCGTGCCACCCCGACCCCGGCGGTGGGAGCGGCCCCGGGGCCGGCGGGCTGAGCCTGCCCTTGGGCACCCCGGCCCCGCCGGCGCCGAACCGGTCCTGCCGTGCCGCGGGCGGGAGCGGCCCTCCTGGCGGAGCCGCCGCCGGCGCTGATGCAATCCCGAGTCCCAGCTGGGCAACGGCCGCGGAGCCTGACCCCTCGCCCCCTGCGCCTGCAGGTGTAGAGAGCCCTCCGCACACCTGCTTCACGGCTGGGGTGGTTGCCAACACTGTTCTTCCAGCGTGCAGCCGCTCCTGGCTTGCTCTGCACTGCTCTGCCCTGCCCTGCTCTGCCGGCGACCCACGTGGGAAAGCCGGGCTGCTAGAACGCACGGGATGCAAAGTTCTGCCCGCTCCGCAGCAACTTTCTTCCCGCGCTATTCCCCGACCAGCCGCCAGCATTTTTCTTCCAGCTCTGTCAGCCTTTTCCTGGTAAAGGCTGACCAGCGACACTGTTGCCTCCACGTTAATGGTGTTGGTCAGTACGGCCCTCGGCCTGATGAGTTCACTGAAGTTTGTGAGAGTCTTTGTCCCCGGTCTCGGTGAAATGAAGACAACTGATGGTAGCTTGGTTTGAGATTAAACCTTTTTACCCCGGGTCTGACGGTACGGGGCTGGTTCCAGTGTACAGAGTCACATTTTGGTGACTCTCAGTAATCTGCCTGAAAGCTGAGGTGCTCAAAATTAATATTAAAATGTTGGCCATAGAGAGTACAGAGTGATTCTGCTTCATTTTAAAATTGTAATTTATGATGGAAAACAAGTAATCTGAGTTTCAGGACTTGGCAGCTAGTCGAGAGAGTTAAAAAAAGTCACGTACGTGAATATATCTCTATGTTGTCTTTATGTAGTGCTCCTTAAATTCCTACCTATACCAATAATTTGGTTCCAGCCACATTTAAAAATGTGTTTGGATTATGAGATGAAAAGTTGCTTCGGAGAAATTTTCAATTACTTAACCTACTACTCATGTGCAAATCTGGAGTAATCTTTTCTCTTTTTCTTGACTAATATTGTTTAGTCTTATTGGACTGCCCCATTTCAGACAGATCAGTAAATTCGTACAGATCTTTCCTAATTTATTGATGGTGCTTTCCTTGTTACACACTTGCTCTCTACAGAAAGAGAACAAGAACAAAAGACTGTTTGAAAGCTTGCAGACACAGAAACTCAATAGGAGCTGAAAAAAAATCTGACTCATGAGCAGTGGTAACATGTGAAAGCATCTGTCTCCTCTTGGTAATAGTTCTGTTGAAGTATCTTGGTTACTGTTTGCAGCAGCAGTTTCGGTATAGTCTAACTGATTGTCTAAAAGGGTAGTAGTAAGGAAGGGAAACAGCTTTAATTGGCTCCATTATGCAGACACATCTGGAAGTTTTGCTAAATTCATCATGGCATAACATAATTTGCGTTATGATTCTTTTACGTAAAAACTGAAAACAACTAAGTTTTGATGGCTAAATACTGTTAGGTAGACAGTATTTTGATGTAAATGTTTCCTATTCAGGTTCAGATTTGAGCATCCTTCACAGTTGCCTGTATTTATTAGGTGTGTGTCAGTCTCAGCTGAAGAACAATGTGCCCTTTGTTTTTTCTGTCTCCTGTCCTGAAGTGCTAGAAGCAGGTCTATTTTACAGCTCAAATTTTTTCTCATTTGTAGCCCACATCTTTTTTTGAGACGTATGTGTAAAGTTTTTTTCATGTGAGTAGTCCCACTAAAATCATTAGGACCACTTACGTGAGTAATAAATATATTGAAATTGTTTGAGGAGTCTTAAGCAGTAGAATATAACAAAATCAAGTGGAGTACAGGCTGGACTTCAAAAAAATTATTTATCTTTTTGTTTAAATTATTTAATTTGTTTTAGTTGTTTATCACTTCAGCTTTTTATTCAGGAAAAGGCAGTACTTTGAAAACTAGAACTGGCTTGGAACACACCTGCGTCTTCAGGACTGTAAAAGTTGGTGTCCTTATGTTGCGTTTTATCACTCTTCGTGTATTTGTTGTGACATTGACATCTGTGAGAAAAGTAATTACAAAGCAGAAACTCCTCAAAGCCAGATGAGTGGAGTTGGTAGTCCATATTTTTTAATCTCAGTTGTGTGGTTTTCATCTTGATCATTTTGGGGTTCAGTTCCTCAACATGCTCTGCCTTGTGGCCACAGACTAGCAAGACACTGGCACATGTCCTTTGATGCTCCTGGGGTTTATTCAGAGAGAAACAAGGCATAGCAAATGGAAGTAGTGAGATAAAACCAGGGGTGAAGTCAGGAGAAAATTCCACAGTAAACACTGGTGGTCTCTGTCACTCTTCAGCTTGACTGAGTACCCTTGGAAATCAAAGAGAAAATTTTCACAGTACACATGGTTGTCTCCATTTCAGAAACTGAAAGTTCAGTTTCTGTGACTGAACTTTTTAAAAGCATGAATATGAGGTGTGAAACCCAGTAACCCAGTAACAGATCTATACCCTGACCCAGTCCTCAGTGTAGTAGCAGGCATTTGATGCAAAATATTTACTGCCAGATACTAAAATAAGCATATATTACAATAAGCATATTTTGAATTTAAATATTTTTTATAAAAAGGAAATTTTATTATGGGATGGATCATACCTCTGTAGTTCGGTTTATCAGTTGCACAGTCCTTTTAGATTATTCTTCAGAAGATTCAAGTCTGTGCTGAAGCTGCGGTTGTATTGTTTGCAGTTAAACAGGCAGAGTCACACTAAAGAGTCTCTTTACAGCCTTGCTCCTTTCCTCCTTACCTGAACAGATTTTTTTGGACTAAATTCAGTTAAATTTCTTGGTAAGGTGGTTACTGTGAGTCAAAGTATTGTTTGCCTTAGCCTGTACTTGTGCTTGGTGGGCAATTTGCCTCTAGGAAAAAACAGGTGGAAAGTCTTTCCAGGCTGATAACCTAATGTGTGAAGTCAGTCTTTAGTGGAATTGTACAGAGGGTTGTTTTTTTAGTTGGTTGTTTTTTTTGTTTGTTTGCTTGTTTTGTTGGTTTTTAATTTCATTTAAAATGCAGCTACCCTTCTGCATTGTTACAGTTAATCAGAAAGTTTGTATCTCTATTTCAGGTTAAATTCTGCTGCCTCTGAGAGTCCTCCTACTCCATTGCTTTGCTTTTTAGTCTTTGGGTCTGTTTTGTTTGTGTGCCTTGTACTTTCAGCCAAGCTGACTATTCATCAGACTCTGATTTCAGTGCTGCCTGACTGTGAGATTTTATGCCTCACACAATTCCAAAATCTCCTAATGTGATTATGATAACGATGTGCCCCTAGTCATGTCATCTGGAGCTGTATATAAAATACGGATCTGGGGGATGCGATAAAATGAGAAAAGCATGCTGTTCTTAACATGAGCTACTTAAACTGCGAAAACAGGCGACACTCATGGGATATACTGCTGCACTACAGCAAAGAGGAGCTCTGCTGCATAAAAAAACCATCCAAAACCTGTCATGCTCTTGCTGTCATGAGCTAGGATGGATTTTTGCCAAAGTCAATATAGAGCACAGTATTAACTTTTGTCAGCAATTTGTGTTTACTTCCATGAGATGATGAGCCATGGTGTCAGAACTGGAGAGGTTTCCTTGGAAGTTGAAGCATGTTCCCTGGAGAGGGAATAAAGGCAAATCCTGAGGAAAAACAAATGCTGTGTCCTTTTTTGCCGCACTGCTGGAGAGGGGATCTCTTCTGAAAGAATGTTGCCTTGTCTTTTAATACATCTTGTGACAAGGGTTTGAGAGATGTGCTCTGCTGGAAATGTGATGGATGCCTTTCTGTGACCTAGAAGACTTTCTGAGCTACCTTGAGTTTTACTGCTCTTTTGATTTTTGTTTTAATCAAAACAGCATCTGTGCCAACTAACTTAAGTACTGTAGCATTCATTTTCTCGGTAATTTTCCTGGTATCATCATGTGATCATTTGCCATAATGTCTTTGAGGTGTTCTCCTTTTCCACAGACTTCATCTTTCCTTGCCTGTCCCGCAGTGTTTTCCACAGCTGCTCCACTGGCTCTAGATCACACCTCTAAGGAAACAGCATTCATGCTTTGGAAACATTAAAAATCTTTCCTCTGGGAATCAGACCTTGGCTGGGCTGTCTCATCTGGGGCTTACAAATTTGATCATCTTCTTTTAATGCAGCCTGTTTCTGAAGGGGCAGATACAGAAAAAGAAAAGGTAGTATTAAAAGAACCCAGAGTGCTTCAAGTTGACAAATACTTTGAATTTTACACTGTGTTAAAATTCTGTGTAATCTGTTTTTCTTTAAGGTGCTCGATCTAGGAGAAAGTGTTAGCACTCAGCTGTGACAAAATTAGATTCTTTCTGATCTGTATCAGATTTGGTTCTTTTCTGCTGACTGTTATAAGTGGCATATCCAATGTGTCTGCTTTTCAGAAAAAGGTACGATCTCGCTCTCTTGGAGGCACACATAGGCTGTTGGTCTCCAGCGTAAGGACAATTGTCAGAAGCATGATACTTGAGGTTTCTTTTGCTCTGACCACCAGCTCAGACCACATTATGCTTCATCTCTTCATGTCCATACCAGAACAGAACTTCTGCAAGTGATCAGAGCAATTTTACAAGCTGACCTACAGTGGAAAGAGGTCATTAAAATAGTGTTCTAAAACCAAATAGCACCCTTAGGGTCGGACTGAGGGGCCTGTGTAACATAGCATATTCTTTCTGGTGACTACATAAGGACCACATGTAAGATACTGAGCAACTGTGGAGTTGTTATTCATGAAAAATTCCATCATCTTCCTCTGAAATGCATTCAGAGTGTGGATTATTAGGCAAATGGTCACTGTACAATCAGCAAACCAGAAATAAGAGTATGAGTTGATAAGGATTAATTTAGCTATGTGGATTAAAGGAAATTATGACACAATCTAAATATCTGATATCTCCAAAATCAGTGTTGTGAGGTTTTTTGGTGTGGGTCCTTTCCCGGCCCCCGTTCTGCTCCTCTTGTATTCAACCATGGTATTTTAAATCTATCGTATTAGAAATTGCATTATAATGAGAGCAGTTTTATTTTCTTTATGCAGTTCTCACAGGAACTCTCGGAAACCATGTGAATACTGTAACTTTGCTTAAGTTAACTCATGTGAAGCTGTGCAAATATTGACTAATTACTCTTACTAAGTACTAATTTTACAGATGGTTTATGCTATAAAACCTTTGAGATGAGGTAAGGTAAAGCCAAAGCAGTACTTGGCTATAATGCGATACTTTTTGTGGATACTAGTGTTTCGTGTCTGCACTTTGCAGAAGCAACGGAAGTAAATGCATGCATGATGGGTAGTGTAACCATTGTGCCAGATGAACAAAGTGACAGACTTTCAAGCCATATATTAAAAAATGGTCTTTCTATACATTAGTATTTGTGTATGTCTACAGTTGTGTTTGTGTGGAACTTAAAGGTGTGCAGCTAAATACACTGAAAAATGAGTTTGGGATTTCAAGGAAAACCAGTTTTAAAGGGCAAGCCCAAGCATTTGAGATTAGTTTTGATGAAACATTTTGTCTAGAAAAAGACCAGACTATCTAGAGTTCAAGTCAGCTTGGTGAAATCCATTTGTAAAATCTTCTTTGATAATTAATTTTGAATAACTAAGGAATTTGCAGAAAGAAATAGCATGTATTCAAGAGGAAGTGAGGACAAACAAACAAATTGGGCAATGTTCATTGCAGCTAATCTGTCCTGCTGCAGCAGTATCACTGGTATTCACCAAAGCATGTGCAGACAGAGGAATGATGAAAAATACGAAAATGGCAATTTGGAACAAATAATCTTCAAATACCTACTGCATGTTGATACAGAGTGCACATAACTGCTGCTTCTTCATCATAGATTTATGGATACTTGGAGTGACTAAATCACTTACAATCTTTCCAATTCATGAAAGTGTATTACTTCTTCCTGAAAGCATAAGTGATTAAGTAATCCTGCCGATTTTGTTGCATGACTTTGATTTTTCATCTTGGTTTTTGTTTTGTTGTTGTTGTTGGGTTTTTTTGGTTGTTTGTCTTTTTTTGTTGATGTAGTAGTTGTGAGTCTACTTTTTAATTAAGCATCCTGTATCATTGCTGTAGAAGCACTCACATAAATAGCACTGAGATCTGCAGTGACCAGTTTCCAGAAATCCTGCATGGTTGTGGTTGTATGGATATTGCTTGACTTCTTAAGCCTTAGTACTGCTTCCTAAAACTGTGTCACTGAGATGTTTTAAATCCAGCTCTGTGATAGCTGGTGATTGGGCTAAGAAGGAATGTGAAATATAAAATTTTTTTTTAATCTCAGAGGGGGAATAAAACCTCACTACTTTGAGGTTCTGACTACTGCATCTTAAAGCAGACGTAGCTGTGCGGCAGAGGCTCAGCATCATAGACATACTGATTTCTAGCTTTAATTCAGGTATGTGTATTTCCAGATCATGGAATGTTCTGTGTTGGGAGGGACCGACAAGGATCATCAAGGCCAACTCTAAAGTGAGTGGCCCATACAGGGATTGGACCCACAACCTGCTGTTATTAGCACCATGCTCTAATTAACTGATTTCAGGTTTGCATATGCTTTGAAAAGAATCACAGGATAGTTACAGTTGGAAGGAACCTCTGGAGATGATCCAGTCCAACCTCCCTGCCAAGGCAAGGTCAGCTAGAGCAGGTTACACAGGAATCTGGCCAGGTGTGTTTTTAGTCTCTCCAGAGAGAGACTCCACAACATTCTTGGGCAGCCTCTTCCAGTGTTCTGCCAGCCTCAATGTAAAGAGACTTCTCCTCATGTTGAGGTGGAACTTCTTGTGTTTTAGTTTCGGGCCATTGCTCCTTGTCCTGTTACTGGGTACCACCGAAAAAAGTCTGGCACCATCCTCGTGGCACCCACCTTTGAGATATTTGTACCCGCTCTCAGTCTTCTCTTCTCCAGGCTAAACAGGCCCAGTTCCTGCTGTCTCTCCTTCTAAGAGAGATGCTCCAGAGCCCAAATCATCCTTGGGACTCTTTGCTGGACCCTCTCCAGTAGCTCCTTGTCTCTCTTGCACTGAGAAGCCCAGAGCTCCAGGTAAGGCCTCACCAGGACCAAGTAGAGGCGCAACTCCCTCAACCTTCTGGCTGTGCTCTTCCCGATCCACCCCAGGATACCACTGGCCCTCCTGGCCACAAAGGCACTGCCAGCTCATGGACAACTTTTGATCCACCAAGAGTCCCAGGTCCTTCTCCACAGAGCTGCTCTGCAGGAGCAAACCCCAGCCTGTGCTGGCACTGGGGGCTGTTCCTCCCCAGCTGCAGGACCCGACACCTGCCCTTGTTGAACTCATTGAGTTTCTCTCTGCCCAACTCTCCAGCCTGTCAAGGTCCCACAGAATGGCAGCAGAACCTTCACATGGATCAGCCACTCCCCCAGTTTAGTGCCATCAGCAAACTTGCTGAGGGTACATTCTATCCCTTCATCCGGGTCATTGATAAACAAGTTGAACAAGACTAGTCCCAGTATTGATCCCTGGAGAATGGCCCTGACTACAGACCTCCATGGGGATTCTGGAAATGTCCTTAACAGTTTTTTAAATGCAAATCATTAATTGAATAAATATACATTTGAAGAGTTCTTTAATGTTACATTATTTATACAGAGTTCGTAGCATCTGATGATCAGATAAATCTGTTCGTTATTGTTACTGTTTGTGAACCTTACCATTACTCTGTTTCGCACACATTTTGAAAAAGAAATTGTGTGCGTACATTGGAAGATATTTAACTTACTAAATACAGGTAAGCATCAGCCTTTGTAAAGGAAATCCTTTGCAAGGCAGAAACATGCATGTACACAGAAATTTCTCAGGCATCAGTAAATCTTTATCTCTTTGTGCTGGTCTTGTTTCTGTATCACAAAATGAATGTCAACATTTCAGCTGGAAACAGGTTTTACAGTGTCCTGAAGTAGTTAAATTGTTTTAAATGGGAATTTGAGCTGTAGTAACAGTTATGGTACTTGTTTTAATAAAGTAGGTTGGATCTTCAGTGTAGAAATCACATAAAGGAAGCAGAGTGCTGCAGTGTTGATAATCAAAGCTGTAGAATTGCTTCAAGTGGGAAAAAATGGAGAGAATGTACTCTCCAGATATGTTTGTTGATATCATGTGTATGGTGAAGGTATTAAATTGCACTACCTCCACTGAAGATAGGAAAACTTCAGCTGTCTAACAAGGAGGATTGTTTAATTGGAGTTCAGGCTTTCGTTAGCAACAAAAAGAGGGCATGTATTTGTGATGTTGGATATGGCGTTAGACTTGAACTTGCAAAACATTATTTTTGGTTGTATTTCTGCTTCTGATAATGTCTATTTCCTCATTACTGGCCTGCTTTCTCCACCTTTCTAGACTTGGTCTTCTCTGTTCCTTTTTTTCCATTCAGTTTTTAGGTTCTTCAATACCTGTTCATGTTCTAGCATATAGTCTGTGTCAATCACATTCAGTTTTCCTCAGGACTGCTAAATTCTGTTTCTGTTCTACAGAATATTTTCTGGTATATTGCGTAATGTAACCCAGGAGTTGGAACCTAGCATGTAAAACAAAGGTTTACGTGACATACTAGTAGCATGAACAGAAATCAGTGCTATTTATGTAGTAGGCTTTGTAATAATGGTTTGGCTCTTATGCTGTTTTTTGTCTTGTAAAGATTCTTTGCTCTGACAATTAGAACAGTATGCAGTCTATGTAAATGAGTCCAGATTAAATGGGTATCAGAATATACTATTCCTTCATTGAGGCAGCTTTTAACTATGGATTTCAGGAGAGCTTTTAATGGCTATAAAGTATCTACAGAAATGTTTTCTTTCTTCTTTATGAGATATATCTGTCATTTTTCACATGAGAGTCATATACAGAATTAACTTCTTATAACAAGAAATTTATTTGGGTATATACTAGAATAATTTGTCTGAAACTGAAGAGCTGTATTGTTATTTTGCCTACAACCTACCTCCCTCTATCACCTTTCTATTTTAACTTAGGTAATTGGCGTTCATACCCATTTTCAATTCTTATGCAGCCTCCTGAAATCTTAGGCTTCTTCACGGATTATGATTAACATTAGAGCAATCGAGAAACTCGATATACATTGTGGGTTACTCCAGTGGCATTCTCTTCACTACACTATGAATAGAAGTAAAAAAAAAAATTTCATTAGGTAGTTTTTTTGGTTTTTTTTTTTGCAGTAGTTATATCAAAGTGGAGAAGTGGAAATGGTAAACATAATTTAAAAGAATTTAGACATACTATACTGAGTGTTTAAAGCCTGTATCTAGCTTGCTAAATTTTAAAAATAGGCAAAGAGGGGAATATCTTAATTTGTAGTAAGTTTTTCAAACCTGTAATAGAACACTGTTCCAAGTAAGTGCATTAAAATGTGCATATCTCTCTTTTTCAGACAAGAGCAAGTCAGTGTTCTGTATCAGAACATACACATAGCAGAACCAAGATTAATCCAGCCATACGAGCATGTCATTAAGAACTTCATCCAAGAGATCAAACTTCAAAGCACAGAGATGGAAACTTTGGCCATTGCAGTGAAAAGGTATAGTGAATTGTGTTTCTAGTTCCGTTCTGCAGTTTATTTTTTTTCCTTCTTCTCATGCTCCATTTGATTAAACTAGGGAGAGTTAATGCCAAAATATGCCATGCAAAATATTTCCGTAAAC
The DNA here is from genome assembly GCA_013397845.1 of Melanocharis versteri. NCBI lineage: Eukaryota > Metazoa > Chordata > Aves > Passeriformes > Melanocharitidae > Melanocharis > Melanocharis versteri. The sequence goes on along the minus strand of VZTG01006863.1, from coordinate 557,570 downwards.
TGAGTTTAAAAGTTAGTTTATGTGCACACCCTTGTGCGTAAGCACGTATAGCAGCCTGCAAATGACTACCTGTTCATACTTTTGATATATTCCAGACTAAATTTTTGCAGACTCTGTTGTTAGTTAAATGCCTTAAAACATTGTGACTCCTCTTCCTCGATTGCAACTTCGAGCTTTATCATACATGTTCACCATACTTTCATTTTAGAAACCGTATTTTTGCTTCGTGAACTTCAGGGAGTGTATTTACTTGTTTAACTACTTGGCACTGACAGTCTCACATCATTACTGCCAAAACCAAACAGATTAGGTCAGGACAGAGATCTTGTATGTGTGGGTGATGCAAGTTGCTTTTGAAGTCTCTTCATAGGATAGCAAGAGGCACCTTTTATCTTTGTAACTTAATTTTAAAAATGCAGATGTGATGTATTTCATGCTAATCATCAGCTTGCAGCTATTATTTAAAATCTAATTTGCCAGTATCTTCGAAATAATTTGGGATTTAGGTTCCCAGCCACACCATTTTCAAGGTCTGGGCAATGTTAAACTGTTTCCATGTCTGTCTGTCTAATTTGTTTCAGTTGAGTTAGCCAGATGTGTTTCACACAGTGTTTCTTTCAAGCCAGAGGGCAATTCCTAAGAGAATATTTTCTTTTAAATTTTAGAGCTCAGGACAAAGCAGCAGTTCAACTCAGTGAGTTAGAAGAAGAGATGGAACTACGGATACAGGCTGCAGAGCATAAAGTTAAAAAGGAAGTGAGTATTTTATATTCACAGAATTTTATAATTACTAAACTCTCAGTGGCCTTAAGCAGGATTGATGGCCAGGTGTGGTTTTGATCCTGATGGGCTGACTCAAATCTGCTGCAGGCAGGGCCTGAATGAAAAAAGCTATCTATGAGATAAAAAATGAATTTTGGTAATGCTTTCCTAAAGAGGAATATCTGCTTGGGTGTAATAAACCAAGAAAAAAAAGTCTTTCCCTTTTGTGGGAACATACTGGCCAAGAAGAGTTTCTTTCTGGGACCATTAGTGGAAACAGATTAGAGAAAATGATACTTAAGCACTAAAGAATGGAATCTAGTTCTCCTAATAAACGAATTTACATAGAATTTAGTGCTTGGATTAGTAGTCCTGCTTTGTTTATCTCCCCGGAATAATGATACTTCTTTCCTCCATTCTCCTGCAACTACATTTTAGAGAGTTACAGACTTAAGAGAGGGTAACTGTGATAACAGTGTGTGAGGGTCTGGGCCTCTCAAACTTTACGAGAAATTCTGTTTTGATCTGCTCAGTTTTAGCTGTTATTTCAACCCACTTGCGGTCTATATGAAAAAGTGTAAAAATCCTCTTCTCTTACCCACGGAAAGATATATTAGAGCCACATGTGACTGCATAATTCAGAGGAGCAAGACCAGCTGCCTGCTTCATTTTGAATTGTTACTACATTCATTTAAGATAAGCTGAACTTTACACAGGCATAAGAATAACAGTTTGTGAAAGTGTTCTAATGTGGACATTAGAAATGCATTAATTAAGACACATACTATGGGCATGATTATTGTTTGGAAGGACATACAATATACTGAGCACCTATACATATTTGCAATGGGTTCTTTCACCAGAGTATTTGCAGAACCAGAAGCAACAAAGTACTGTCTGCCAACTTGCTGATTTTAAGTAGTTCACACTAATTGATATGTGAAGGTAAATGGTATTTTGATAGATTTGCTTTGAATAGCTTTTTTTCCTATACGAGAGAAAACAGTCCTACTACACCATAAAAGCCTATTGTGATCCTAGAAACAAAATATAATGGCATAAAAATGTTAAAGATATCGCACCTGCAAAAAAAAGTGTGTTTTAATATGTTTAACTAGTGGTAATGCAGCTCTTAGTAGGGATAAATTTTCATTTACAGAGAAACTAAGTTGTTAATGTTTAGAAAACAAATACATTTCTCTGAAAAATTACTGTTCTCAAAAAATGATTAATCACTGAAAAAAGCCCTGAATACTCTTCTTCACTGCTTTAAAAATATGACTGGGATATGTTTGCTTACTCTGAGAACATCTGCAGTTATGTACTAGCATTATGCAAAAGTCCATCTTCTATGTATTATCTACGTCTAGTCTGTATTCTCAATCACTGTTTGCATCTAGCTATAGGTATGGAGGATGGGCTGTTATCTTGTTTCTCACAGGGCTTTTTTCATTTTCACTCTCCAGTGTTCCTTGTAGCTCCTAGCTCCACATACTGCACCTACTAAAACGCCCTGAGAGTAAATGTTAAGTTATTTACTTTGTGGGAATGTGCTAAGCCATTAATCTTTAATGTCTGTAATCAAGGCTATTGTTTGTCAGAGTGATCTCACTCATGCCACCGGGACACCTGCTTCTGCATGAGCCTATCCTGTATTTTGTTTCTTCAAGGGAAGCAAATAGTTACCAAACAATAGTTAGGAGTCCATGTAGTTGGCAGCAGTAGGGGAATCCAGCTTAAATTGATTACTTTGATTATTGTTTTAACACATGAATGTCAGCGTCACCTATGGGAAATTCTGATTCTGAATTCTAAGCAAAGTCCATGCCTGCCTCTTCCATGTGAAAACTCAACTTGTCTCATTGACTCCACTTGTCACTGCTGCATTCTGATTTCTTGTGTTGTGTAACTGATGTCCCTGGGGAGTGACTGGAGTGAGTGAAACACATACCAATCTATAGCACACCGCACACACTATTCTTCTCATTGTGGTTGATGTAGCCTCCTTCCAAAATATCTCTGTTTTGATTAAAATAAATTTCAGAATACTGTACTTGGTTTGATACTGACACTGAGTACCATATACAGATATTGGTATTTAGACTGAGCACCTGTGCTGGTTTCAAACACAGCAAGAAAATTAAACCCACTCCAGTTGTCACCTTTTACTCCCTCTGCCCCTTCTAGTAATAGAGGTAACTAGGAGAAATTATAAACTGGAATTACAATTTACTGGAAAGCTGCAATAATCACAACAATATTAATAATAGAGGTCATACAAGGGAAAGACCGAGAGAGTTTTACCCACAAAAGGGCATTCACCACCAAACATCCGGGTGGGCAGTACTTGGTGCAGTCTCACAGGCAAAATGGTGACCATCCTGATGCTGTTGCCTGCTTGCCTTTACTGACATGGGCCTGTAGCATTCCAACACTTTCAAGCAAAAAAATTTAAAAGAAAAACAGAAGTAAAAAAGTAAGTGACATTGAGAATGTTAAGCACAGGGATCATGAATAAAAAACACTGATTGGACCCGTATCTTTGCCTCCACACCACCGTTTTTTTCTATGTGTGTTTTATAAGGGGACTGCAATTACAGAATCAGAATCTGTGGATCTTAAGGAAGGGACAGAATGAAAAGACACATTTGTCCAAGGGAAAAGTATGTGCTTTCCAAACCAGTGAATGATTTAAAAAAAACCCAAACATTTGAAACCTGTCTCAGCTTCTAATGAGATTGAAAATATCGCAGGAAAAGCAAAAAGCTGAAGAAGCACTAAATGAGCTGAAGCGCCAGTATGACACTGAAGTTGGGGATCTTCAGGTGACAATAAAAAAACTTAGAAAGGTAAGTGAGTTGAAGTCTGGTGAGTTTTTAAAGTGTTTTAGAGAGATTTTGACCTTATGAAATGCCTTCCTCAAGATGGATAATCATATTTGTAGGTTTCTAATTTAATGTGTATTTGTAAATGGCAACTGCAGATAATTTTTAGGTTGTGTTGTCACTTTGTGCTTTTGTATTCATGTTGTGTAATTTGTTGAAATACTTAGGAAAGGGAGCAACTGTTAACTAAATTCTGTGGCTTAGCAATTTTCTAGGTCCATCAGGTTATTAACATTGCAGTTACCTAGTCTTGTATTTGGTCCATTAGAAATAGTCCAATATATTGCCACTAAGTATTTGTAATTTATAGACAAAGATGGAATTGGCAACCCAGATACAGTAATTTACCGTAGTATAGTGCCTTTAAGAACCCAACTGCAATCTGATCTTTGAATTTCATACCTAGTAGTAAGGTAAACTGAAATCTCAGATATGAATGATGTTTTGGGATATTTTTAAATTTAGGTTTAATTTTGACCTTTGTTTTTACTGTAAGTTTTACCAGAATTATAGCAAGTAATGTGGATATATTTTTTGGTTTTTATATTTAATTGCACTTAAAAGAATATTTGTAGAAATGGAAATTTCTCAACGGAAACATGCGAGCTTCTTGTCTAAATACTGCATAGCTGATGTCGTGATAATTTTTTATAATTTTTTTTTAAATTAGTGGGGATACACCTGTTTCTATCTTAATTGCTGCCTTCTGTTCACTAGTTGTGAATATTTTATACCTAAAGAGTGCAAAATGCTTATTAACATTTTAGAAAGCCAGTGATTTTTGAAATAATGTTGTGTACTAGTACATTTGGAAAAACTCTTGAGTTTTAAAAACTTTAGTAACTCTAAAACCTTTTAAGGGTTGTTTTTTGGTTTTTTTTTTAAATCAGGACAATCAAATACATTAATTGTGCATTTTTTTTCCTTCAAGCTGGAGGAGCAATCCAAATATGTCAATCACAGGGAAGATGTAGTTGAACTGAAAAAAAGAATACACGATATGTTGCTGGTAAGAGATTATTATAATTAACATATTAATTTAGCCTCAGTTTTAGTGTCTGCAGTACAGATTGTTATGCTTGTGGGGATTTGGGTTTTGGGTTTTGTTGGTTTGGTTTGGTTCTTTTTTACATTTAATATTGGTAAGCTACAAAGTAAACTTTTAAAGTCATTGGTAAGTGCGTGCGGATCTTTTAAGTTGAAAAAGTACCTGTTTAAATGTATACACATTCTATGTAGGACAGTTAAAAATGGCTTGAGATGATATGGTCCCATTTTTTGTAACTGAATGGAAAAATAAAAGTTGAGAGGTTCTTGCATGTTAATTTACTGACTTCCCTGTTGATTTAGTGTAATTTCATTTTTTTTCCCCCTCTATGCCAAAATTTTATAGTGTTTCATTTTTATTTAACTTTTATTTTTTATCCTACTATTATAATATATCAACATTTTGTGGAGATGACTATGACAGCTAACATCTAATGTCTTCCTTTTTTGAAGGAAAATCAGAGACTTAAGAAAGATCTTTTAGAAGCGCAGACAAATATAGCTTTTCTACAGAGTGAATTAGATACCTTGAAAAGCGAGTATGCAGATCAGTCTTTGAACACTGAGCGGTAAGTTATTTCTACATGATAATATTTTCACCGGGGAAAAAAATCTGTTTTCTGATGTAATTGTTATGTATGCAGTTGGCAACTGTTATTTTCTAAATTTGCCTTAAAGGATAGGTACATGTTTGACACCCTGCCATCAGCGCTGTTCACTTTCCTTGTTTCTCTAGGTTTCTGAGAAAGCAAGTTCTGCCTATGGTGCAAACTCTCATAATCTTGCAGGAATAGCCATTGATTTTAGTGGCACTTTGTTAGGAATGAAGCAACAGTACAGCATGAGGCAGTTTTTTTCTCCATGGCTTGCACTCACATGAGTATCCATATAAATATTAGGGAGAATAGTTTTGGAAGCCTTCCATGTCTATCTCAACCTTTTTTTTTTTCCTTAAGTGAATGAAAGCTGCTTAGAGTTACTCATTTAAAGGAGCATAAAAGGCAGTTTTATTGTGTGGATATCTTCAGATAATACAAATTACATTTCAAGGGAAAAGGAGGCAGCCTCTATGATTCTTTTGTACATCTTTCATTTTTCATTCACAGTCTTTCTTGAGTTACAATGACAGAGATTAAGGAAGTCACCAAGTGATCTTACTTTTTGTAAAACTGCTCTCAGCATATTTCAGCATAAATGTAAACTCTGCCAAATGCCATGTTGGGAAAATATAAGAATATCCCGTAACTTACAAGTTTGTTTAAGTTTGGTGTTTGTTTTTGTTTTTTTTTTCCAGAGATCTAGAAATTATCCGAGAGTATACTGAAGACAGAGATAATCTGGAAAGACAAATTGAAATACTTCAGTAAGTTTTTTAGTAATTCAGTTTTTTATTATCAAATGTTGTCCCAACATATTTGGGATAAATGTTTTTATGTGCAAAAGACTGGGTTGAAATTCGGGAAAAAGTCTCAAGTGAAAATACTGAAATGACCTCAATTATCATAAAAGGTGCTGTTCTCAACTGACATAAATGTTACTGTGATGTTAACTCTACTGTGGTACTGACCTGCTAACTCTTCATTTCTTTTCTTAGCCCCACTAACTTTCATTTATTTCTGATAAGCTGAATGAGATTTGAGTCTATCCATGGTATCATAAAAATTATTGCCTAGCTCCATTTTTTATTGGTTTTGCTTCTCCAGTAACTCCCTGTCTTATTGTTGTCTGGAAAGTACTAAGAGTGTGCAGTATTATACAATAAGTGCACAAATTTTTGCTTTCAAGAAGGGTCACAATGAATCGATTTTTTTATATCTTTAGTTAATTTCCTTATCCTAAGCAAATTCTTTCTTTCAAGCAGATGAATTGTATTTGTCTTTTGAATCACTTCAGCAATATCTAAAAGGTAGTAATTTTGTACAGAAGTGGCTGGACTAGTTGTTTTGTTGTGTGTTTTTTTTTTTTTGTGACCATTCCTACAGTATATGTTTTCCACTCAGCTGACCAGTGACCATGCTGCACAAGTGAAAATGGGCTTCCTGGGCTGCCACTGAAGGCTGAAATTCACAGTGGTTTTTTCAGATAATTTGTTTGAGTGTCTGTCGTTGTGTTTCTAGTTTCATGTTACTCTTTAGTGTTTACCTAAATAAAAAAGGTGTCTTTTAGAAGTATTTTAAAATTTTTTTTTATAAGAAGTTACGTAGTTTTTCATGTTTTCTTTAGTCCTGCAAGTTAAACTATGTTTCCTTGTTAGATCAGCTAATAGAAAATTACATGACAGTAACGATGGTTTAAGGAGTGCACTTGAAAACAGTTTCATCAAGTACAACAGATCACTGGTATGTATTTATGATTTTGTTATGTTGTCATAGAAGGTGTAAGAATTAACACAGCAAATTTAAATTGGTATTTCAGTGGGTACTCAGAAAATTGAGTTTTATTCAGTGGACCCACTGTTAGAATAGTCTTGTGTAGTTTTGTTAGATTTTACTTACGTTTTATGAAATAATGAGAGTTTTGCGAAATAATGAAGTTAGAGCAAAACTAACTGCTTTCTGAGGTGCTTTGGATAGTAACCACTTCTTTAATATGCTGTAATATTTAACGAGGTGAATAAATAATGAGTTTCTCTTGCACTAGAGGGTATGTATTTGTATTGTGTATATGGGAGTGCCCTACAATTGACAACACACTTTCTCAGAAAACTGCCCTTTTTTAGTAGCGAGGTCTTAACCTAACTTGAACTTTTGTCCAGGCAAGTCACTGGGAAAATGAATAGCATGGACTACTGATAAGAGACCTTAGTCAGACCCTTTTAGGCTCTCAGAACTGCATGGGAGCCTCTTCTAACAAATGTCACCTGATGTCCTCCAAACTAGAGAAATGAATGCTTGCGAGTAACAAAAAACCTACTCTACGCTGTCATTTTGCAATCCTGTGAAATCTGTTAAACTCTTAAAACTAATGATTTGGCACCATGAGGAAAGCAGGTAGCTTTTTTAGAAGAATGAGACCAGAATAATGGGCCCACAAAGACAGTACTGGACAGGAAGGAAGAAAATAAGGGTCAGGCCACTGCCTGTTTCCAGTATTCCATACCAATGTACTTGAGTGGTTTTTGCTGATACAAGCTACCAGAGATTTGCTACAGATGCAACAACAGATACCATTTCCTACTGTCACGCCTGGAGATATAAATGAGAATAGTACGGAGATGACAGAGGAAGTATTCCCAGTGAATAAATGTACGGAGGCACAGCAGAGTGTACGAAATACTTCATCACATGCTAGTAGTCGAGACCTTTCCTTCACTATCTCTCTTAAGAGCTAGGAGGTAGCTCCCCTGAAACTAGCTCAGCCAGTGACACTTCCCTTTTTTTCTAGTAGTCAGCATGCCGTGTTCTAAATACTACTTTTCAAAGCTTAGCATGTCAGAGTCTTCAAGTGTAGAAATCAATGAAATCATCCTCTTGGAAATTCTATTGTCTTTTGTGGTTGAATGTGTCTAGCAGGTTCAGTATAACAGGAGTGGTTAAGCCTAAATGCTATAGGTAATAGGCCTTTTGACCCTCAGTCATATATAAAGTAGGAGGTTTAACTAAATGTAAGTAGCTAAATATGTGTGTGTGTATAATATAAAGAAACATATATTAAGTACATCCAATTTGTAATTTTCATGATGCACGCTTTTTTCTTAACACATCTAGATACTTCCAGTGTGTTCATCAAAGTTGTTATACATTTGTTATGTATCTGTTTCAGCGGTTAGCAAACACCTCACCAGGAAGTACCATTTCTAGAAGCAGTCCTAAATTTAATGGTGAACATTCTCCTTTAAACCCACGGTATGACAGGTAAGCCAGGCTTGCTTTTGTTAATTTGAAAATGACTTGTCTTAGAAGAGCAGATTACTGTTAAATAAGAGAAAATAGTTCTGTCTGATTTAGAAGTAGTGTGTGACCACAGCATATGATCCAAAAGTATGTTGAAGTCAATAGGAATCTTCTCAATTACTTCAGAAAGCTCAGGATAACCTTCTTCAGTGCAAGCCATAAACTTACGGAGAGTTCAGACAGCCTCTTGTTTGATCTTGGCCTCTTTTGATTCTAGTTTGATTTTCAGTCTCTTTGTCTCCAGGAAACTATAAAACTCTTCTAAGGGCCTTTGTTAGCCTTACTCAGTACTTGAGCAATAAAATATTTTTGGTTTTATGTTCAGCTTGTATGCCTTTTTTCCCCATGTAATAATTACTACAAATATGGGCCTAATTCTTCAATAGAATAAACAACCTCATCTCACTCTGACATGCAAGAGTAGTGAATGCACTTGGATATTAATGGGATAAGAGTACAAAAACAGTAAGTTATCTAATGCAAATATTAAATGGTCAGAGGTATTTATTTTTATACTTACTAGATACAGGTCATTGATCAGAACTTCCTCTCGACATTTCAGAGACTCACTGAAGACACTGGGTGTTGGAGCCAACCCCAAGTGCTGTCAATCATGCTATGCTTTCACACCAGTTTTTTTAAGCAGTTAGATCTGTCTGCAAAAGTGTATGTCCTTGCTCAATTGATAGATTATTTTGTCTTCTTTTTCTTTCAGTGGTATTCCAAACCATAGAGAGATCTGTATTAGAGGTCTTAGTAGTCTGTGTTTTACATTTTGCCAGAGAGAACAGTGTCTTGGATAGGGATTAAACTGACTTCTGCTTCACATTTACCCCATTCATTCAGTAGTGTCACTCTTACTCTGCTGTCTCCGTATGTTTGCTGGCTTTAAAGTTTTGCTTGTCACAGGCTGTTTCCTTTTTCTGAATGCACATAAACCCAATACCCTAGTGTTGGACCCTGCAAATTTGTGGAGGCATCCACTCTAAGTTGCATGTTACATTGAGTAATTTTCTGAGGGAGTAACTAAAACCTCTCTGGAGGCTTAGTGATGTTGTTCTCTAGGGATATTTATTAGTACGTGCCGCATGGTGCAATCCTTTCATTTCCACAAAAGTGAGAAATGCAGGCTATTTTCGAAGAAAGTTTATGTGGTGGGGATGAAGCTTAATCTTAACAGGTGTGACTCGATAGTATCAAAAGATAGAAAGAGATGTGAATGTCCCAAAACCTGTTTGTTTTCAGTACGTTGTGTCCTGACATCAGATCAGCATTAAAAGGTATCGGTTTGCATACTAACATATTTTAAGCAATTTGTTCTAAAAAGTATTGTATTTCTTTTTTTTATCTGTAAGATTCATCTTGGTCTAACTTGCTTTGAGCATATATGAAATTCCCAGCATTGAATTCATGGTTCAGTGAAGTTGAAAATTGCCTACTAAGGAGCTTTATTTCAGGGAATGCCTGACAAGCTTAACTTTGTTATAGCATGCACTCTTCCTCAGTATTTCATTGATTTGGTATAGTAGCTGCATGAATACAACAAGCATGTATGCTTTGATATTTTACAGCAAAGATCACATGCATTCATGTGATTATTCATTAGCCTGAAAGGGTGTAGATTACGTGGTTCTGAATGTTACTGCATGGGACAATGATGCCACTGTCTGCCCCATTTGGCCAGTTGCAGGGAGGAATTTGACTCAGTAACAGCTTCATAATTTGGTGATTTTCCCCAGTGTGCTCTCTTGTGTTGTGCCATCACAGGGGAGCCCCTCTGGGAGCAAGCTGTTATTACAAGGATTGATGCTGACCTTGTCTGTTTTAGCAGTTCAGTGCATCCCATCCATTCACAACAGGGCTAAGCCAGACCCTCTCTTCTCTGCTATGACTTGGAGACCTTTACTGCCTCACTTGAGTTGATGCCTGTCCCTGTCTTGCTGCAGGAGCATGATAATGATTGTAGGCATTGTAAACTGTTTTGTGAGATCAGGTATTTTAAGATTCACTCTCTTAACCTTCCTTTTCTTTTATTTATTTTTATAAATAAAACATTTTTTTTTTCTGTAAGCCACACTGGCATTGCAGCATTCATTAAAGTAATTATATATATTACAGCATCCAGAATGGGGAAAAAAAAGACTTTTGAAGGAAGGTTAAGGGAAAAGAGAGGAATTCTGTGTAAAAGTTGAAGTTTTGCATAGCCTACCAAACCGTAAGAAAATTTTTCAGTGACTTCTTCCACCGTTACTGATCTCCTGAACTTGGCTACTCCCTCTTCTATATTTATAGCTGCCTCTTGTTGGCATGTGTGCCTCTGTGAGCATATGCATTCATTTAAATGAGATACATTATGTTGAGGTAGTTTTGTGTCTTAGAATAGGCCAAAATTAGCTAAAACATCTTACGTGATTTTCTTTTTTTGATGTCTTCATAGTACATCACTTTCTGAATGATTTTTTAGATAGGCTTTTTTAAATTAAAAAGTAGTTATAATTACTGAGACTTTCCGAAAGTCATCATCAGTAACATAGATTAAATAATTTAATCTTAGCATCCCAAGACATATGATTGAGAAAGAAATTCTTTATAAAGGCAAGATAGGGATTGACATATGTCTTAGACTTAACCTAGGCATTTCTAAGAATTGACTATTCCAAAAGGGCTCAGATTTTGTTGGGAAAAACAATTATTTATTATTGGAATTCATTATGTGGATTAATTTATTTTTCCCCCTCCAATATTTTCTTATTAGGTCATCCCATTCATCTTGTGTTGATGAAGATTATGATTCTTTAGCCCTTTGTGATCCTATGCAAAGGATAAACTGTGAAGTTGACAGCTTACCTGAGAGCTGTTTTGACAGTGGTTTGTCTACCCTGAGGGATTCAAATGAGTATGATTCAGAAGTGGAATACAGGCATCAAAGGATTTTTCAAAGGTCACAGTGTATGCAAGAAGGCTTTGGTGGTGATGCTTCTGATACAGATGTAAGTGCCAGATTTATTCCTTCTCTGAGAAAGGGCTTTGATTGGAGACAAAATTAGCTTCCTGTTTTTAAAATAAAATGGATCTTTGTCCACCAGCCAGTTATAAGTAAAACATTTGGATCATACACATTTAAATGGAATTAGTGAAATTTTTTTTTAGAATGTATAAATAGTTAGTTCTCTTTTTTGTACTTACATTTTTTGATACATTTTTGAGGTAATAACTTCATTTTTAAAGTTTAAATGGTTTTTGAATGTTGTTAAACTGTATTCAGAAAGGAGCTCATTTTCCAATGATACAACAGCAGATAGAAGTAAAATACTTTTCCATTCACTTCCTCTTACTGTGCTGTGGCACTGGATCAAAAAAGCATGTATGAGATAGGATACTGTTAGTGCACAAATTGATTTACGGGCTAAGTCTTGGAGAATTTAAAGACCTAAGAGGGTGTTACTGTGTCCATTTTATTGTTAGTAACATTGAAAGAGTTACTGAGGACTACACAGCAAAAATAGTATCAAGTGTAGTAGAATATGGGTTTTTTTAAGGAAAACCATTTGCTGTGCATTTAGTAGACATTAATCTCTGTTTGTGGAGACTTTGCTATGAGTAATGTTGATTACAGCTGTGGTCTACTTAATTTAGCTTGAGTAGTAATAGAGAGTAATTGAGAGTAATTGAGAGTAATGTCTTTGGGGAAATTCTTAATGTTTGTGAAATAAGTTTTGAAATAAAGTATTGTCACAATTGTTTGTTGTGGCTATGTTTTAAGCTGAAATTTTCATATAGAAATTAATTTGCTGTATTAGAAAGAGTACTGAAAGAATGGATGCCGAACAGTAAACATGTTAAAAGACAAAATGTAGATGATAGTAAACAGCAAAAATGAGTAAGAACAGAATATTGACAGTATTTGGATTAGAATTGCATGGCTGTGTCTGGTTATTTATCTCTGTTTAATCCAAGCTGTTAAAATGTTTTAATCAGTCTTAGCTGTGCCTTTCCAAAAAAGCTTACTTTTTTCACCAGAGAACTAACTCATACTTTCAGGTTCCAGAGATCAGGGATGAAGAAGCATACAGTCCTGCTAACAGCACTGCAGTTTTAGACTGGAAGCCCTCACGACCAGTTAGTCGAAGCAGCTCAGTTGCTTCAACAAGGAAATACATATCTGCTCTCACCCCTCAGGTAACCAGTTCTTCAGGGAAAAAATGAAAAAGAATGATACAGATAATTTTTTTTCTGAGTTGTTTAGAGGGATTCTTTTTATTTTCAGTCAGATGCAACTGAATACACTCCAAAATACCCCAGTTCAGAGAAAGCTTACAAGATTGTTCTTGCTGGAGATGCAGCAGTGGGAAAATCCAGTTTCCTCATGAGACTTTGCAAGAATGAATTTCGAGGCAATACCAGTGCAACTCTGGGTATAGTTGGTGTTATTCTTTAAATATTGAAATTAATTTCGTTGTTACTTTGCAGTGAAGTGGGTGAAAAGCTTACCTTTGTGATTGTTTGCTAGGGTTTCCTGGATATACACATGCATTTTCTTAGGCTGTGAGATCTAATTGAGTACTAAAGCTGATTAATAACAGCTGTTTTTAGTGGACAGTAGGGTACTGGTCTAATTTAGTCTTTCTTTACAAAGCCTCTTTCTGAACAACACAAAGCACCAGACAAGGAATGTCAGTGTAAGGAACTTGCACTGTGTGCAGGATGTTTTCTGTGTTTTTCATTGCTTTCTTGTTTTCTCAACACTTCCGTCTTTCCTTAGTGTTTCATACTATCCTTTGATGTCTTTCATACTATTTTTTGCTGCGATTTCTTTAGTGTTATTGAAGCTTTGGTTTAAACACAGCTAGAAGGATTTCTGACTGACTTCTTGTGTAGTATATTTGCCAGCTAACAAACTTGTCTTAACGATTCCGAAGACTGAATTTTGTCTTCCGATTAAATCATACTTACATATTTGTTTTATTGCCTCTGAGTCAGGATTTTTGTTTTAATTTATCTTTTTCTTCCTTGGTATTTGAAATAAAGTCTTTTATAGAACTTTTTTCACTTCTTTGATAAAACTGTTTAGAAAATAAAGCAGCGAGAGATCTAATTTGTTGTTCAGAATCTATTTGTGTCAATTCTTCTGGGAAAAGACAGGTACATTCAGGGGATTGCAGTTCAGAAGTATGTGCATGACTGACTGAAATCTCATAACCTATTAAAAGAGGTGAATTTTGGAAAAACTTGTATATAGACTCTACCTTGTAATTTTCTGTGTTTTTTTAAGATTGTTGATGGGCTTTTTTAGACTGTACACATGATTCTTTTTAGGTGTGGATTTTCAGATGAAAAGGCTAATTGTCGATGGAGAACCTACAGTGCTACAACTGTGGGACACAGCTGGGCAGGAGAGGTTAGTGATCCTCTGCACTTACCTAATTTGAATTCTTTTGTTTGTAAAAGTCATTTGCCTTTTTTCATCCAGCTGAAAAAACCCATGAATTGTATGGTCCATATGTAAATATCTATAAACAGATGCAATTTTTCTCTGCTGAGACCTCAAGACAGGTGGAGTGTTTATGTGTTAGCTTTGGTGATGCTTGAGGTAATCTTTTCTTGCCATAGGGAGACATACTTGAGGCTCACCACAAGATTAATTAATTAAATCTGTGTGTCCCTCTTTGACAATACAAAATGATGGAGTAGATGCACATGGTTTCTTCTGTTTTTAGTCTCTAGGTTTCTTAGTTCTTACACACCTGTATTTTTAAGCAGGCTTTTTCTTAGAGATTCCTTTCCCTTCCTCCCCATTTCCTATTCTTTCCTTGAAAATCGTGGCCCTGATTTGCATTGTATTTAGTATATAAAATCTTCTTTCCAAAGACTTTGGAATTTTGCCAAAAGCATCTTTGCATATTGCTGAATGTATATCCAAGATTCTTCAAATTATTATGTGAAGTTTCCTCAAAATCCTATGACATCTTTACTTGAGAGCCATTACTTCTTTACTGACAGCTTTTAAGGCTTATTAAGAGGTTAATCTAGTGCCATGGAAGTCAGTTTAATATGTTCATTGACCCAGACTTGTGTTGGGCTGTATGTAGGTAGAGATCCAGTCAGTCTCCTCCCATGTAATAAATTTGTGAAGAATATTCTAATATCCAGTGTAAATACCAAGTTAGTGTACTTGGTTGAGTAGAGTGTATAAAGTTCGTGGCAAAGATGACTGTAATTGATCATGAAGCCCTGGAATAATTTTACTGGTTTTCTGTCTTTTTCAAAGTAACTAAAGTGAGCCAGTCAATTTAGGAAGTTACGTGTAGGTGGATCGTAGAATCATAGAACCATTAAGGTTGGAAAAGACCTCTAAGCCCATGGGGTCCAGCTGTTAACCTGGTACTACTGTGTTCACTAAAATATGTCCCAGAGTGCCACATCCACACATGCCTGTTAAACACTTCCAGGAATGAAGATTCTGCCACTTCCCTGGACAGCTCCTTCCAATGCCTGACCACCCTTTCAGAGAAGAAATTTTTCCTATTATCTAATCTAAACCTCTCCTGGCACAACTTGAGACTAGATTATCTGTAATTGATACACTGTAGATTGTTTTGATATACAAAATGTTGATTGTTGTTTGGGACAGTATCCCATTGATCCTTAAGGAGCATTTGTAGACCTGCATCAGCAGTTTTCAGCAATTCTTCGTGTTATATGGAGAGAACTCCACTCAGTAGTGAAATTAAATAATGCTGTGTTCTTAATGATGTTAAACTGAACTATTGTTTGATCATGTGGCCTTATGCAAATCTTCTCTTTTTTTTGGAAAGATTTCGAAGTATTGCTAAATCATACTTCAGAAGAGCAGATGGTGTTTTACTACTATATGATGTAACATGTGAAAAAAGCTTTATTAATGTGAGAGAATGGGTGGATATGATTGAGGTAAGACCCTTACAATATATACAGCTTAAAAGCTATGTTTCACTGCATTGTTAGCCTTATTATTTATAAAATTATATTATCTGTAAATTGTAATTATCCAGACTGCAGGCTGTCATAGAAATAAAAGCTAAGTCCTAAATGTATCCTGTTAGACACAGTTAGAATTCAATCGGATACATCTTTTTGTGTTAAAGGATGTTGTGGAATAACACTCTTCCCATTCACTTCCTTTTGAAATGAGTGTGGCAGCACATTTCAGATACCTACTTGTGGATGGCTTGGATATTTCTTGGAGTCTTCGCATTTTAAACCAATATATTAGATTCTGTAAATCAGCTACAGTTCAAGTGAGATTTTCAGTATTTCTTTCTACTTCTTGGTTTTTTATTTGGATATGAATTTGCATTTAGTGCAAGGGGTTTTTCTCTTGTGCTGGGATGCTTAATAGGAGGGAAGGTGGCAAGCAAAATACTTAATTCATCTTCTGTGAAAGCATTTTCTTTTAGTCATGGTGTAGGAGTTGGTTACTTTTCCTATAGCAATTTTGTCATACAGCATTTGGATGCAGTAACCAAATCCATTAGATTAATTTAACACATTAAATTCCTTTTCAGGAAGCAAAGCTTGTGGAAATAGAAGCACATCTTTGCAGGGTGATAATTAAGCTGACTGCTTACATTTTGAGTGGTTCATAAAAAGTTCTCAGCACGGCTTTCATAATTCGTCAATTTTTTTCTATAGTGTTCAAGACTTTGTGGAAATCGGTATGACATGATGATGTTAGCCATTTCTTTGTATTCTGAGTGTTCTAGCAATAAGGAAATAAAAATTCTTTTTACAGGATGCAACTCACGAGAATATTCCAATTATGATGGTGGGAAACAAGGCAGATCTCCGTCAAGATATTACAGAACAAGGGCAAAAATGTGTGCCTATAAACTATGGAGAAAAGCTGGCTATGGTAAGGTCCAAGTGTACCTCATTAGTATAAAATGGTCTTAGGAATTTTAATCTGAAAACCATGTGAGAAACTAGTAAACAAAAGTAATTTTCTGCTCATTTGTCCAAGTCAAGTAATGAGGATTCAGGGATACTTTTCATTACACTGTTGTGTTTTGATGGTGTTTGCTGGGTTAAATCACATCTCAGTGTCTGCTGAGCTGAACTTCATTACTGGCTTTGAAAGACTTCTGAGTCTTTTTCATAAAAAAGTGGATGGAGAGAAGACTGAGTTTTTCTGCTGCCGAATAGAAGTTGCCAGTTCAGATATGGAGCACACTATTGACTGGTTTGTGTCTGTCCAGCTTTTGGTGGAGTCTTTCCATCTTCAAGAGACTCTCTTGTATTCCTGCCACTGTGCAGAAAGAAAAAAGGAATTCTCTGCTATAAATAGAAGTGTGGACAAGTTTTCTTGCCTGTATTTATATGGGGTAAAAGAGACATCCTGTATTTTGTAGAATAATTGGAGGAGTCTTAAGGGTCTTGAGTGGCTGATTGCTTGCACAATTGATTGATTAAACTGGTGGATATACCATGTCTTTTACTTATGGAATTATATTTTTGGTTAACCTACAATAACCAGATGCTGTAGTTTGAGAAGCTAGCAAGTTAGATTAGGTATTAGATTAAGTAACCTGTCTTGGCAATTTTCTTACTGTCTTGCAGTCTGGCGGACAAGAAGATTGAGTTTGGACATTAAGCTTATAATACATTTTTTACTTAGTTTATTAATTCAGAATATACTGGTTATAAACCAGATATAATTAAAAAACAATTACTGTTTTATTTCACAGTACTAAAGAGAATGTGTTGGACAATGAAGAGCATTAGAAGAAATCCTGTTCATTTAAATGTGTCATCATTCTTTGTGTTATTCAGGAAACAATGTGTAATTAAATGTACCCATTCACATTGGAACCATCTCAGATCAGTTATCTTAACATTTTATTTTTACTCACAGACTTACAATGCGCTGTTCTGTGAAACAAGTGCTAAAGATGGATCTAATATTGTGGAAGCTGTTCTTCATCTTGCTCGGTAAGTAGCTGTGTTTCTATTTTCACATAAACACATATGAGCATATTTTGTGAAAAGGACATTGTGTGTGAATATACGTACAAAGATACACACATAGTTATAAAATCCCAATGTTAAAAAAATTTAAAAAGAATACTCTGTTAAATCATTATAGATAAATGCAGGATGGGATATATTCTCAGTTTAATGAAATAACATTTTTGCTTGAAAATGTTACAAAGCTGTCTCAATAATTAATATTTAAACTAGGACTCAGTTATGGAGCCCACAGTTTTAAGACCTGTTTGCTGAATGAATGGTAATTTTAATTGTACATGGGTTTATTTTCTTAACTCTTACATAATTTATTTTAAAATGTAATGATTCCTATGTGTAATTATTTTTTAATTCTTTCACGCATATTAATATGTATTCAATTTTATTACTGACCATTCTGATTACACATATTTTATTTGATGTCCCCTTCTCTAAATTATTTACAAGATAAAAATTCTGTTTATGTTCATTTAGCACCCTGGTATTTCTGTGATAGTATGTGAGGCAAATATTACGATTCTACTACCTTTTCAAACCATTTTTGGTTAAAGTATAATTTTGAAAGGCTAGTGGCCTGTAATCCATAATTAGTCTTATGTGCGCAGCTTTTAAGTCTGCATTTATAAAAAACATCCAAAAATGTGCATTTTTTCTATGAAAGTAAATTCATACTTGAAACTGAAGGTATTTGGTTTTATACTTACAGCTATGAACATACTCTTTTTTCTCTGGTAAAATGCAGAAGCAAATAAGAAAAAGTTCTCAAAAGAAAATGGATGATAAATCAGAACACTGGGGAGTTATTAGATATTAAAAAAAAATGGTGTATTTATTACTAGGAATTGCATAGAAATGTCAATATGATTCCCAAATTGAAAACTTGTGAGACATGTTGATTCTGTGCTAAATTCCACAGTATTAGCCCCCTTTTTTTTTCTTTTTTTTTTTTTTTTACAGCGAGGTGCGAAAACGAAGTGATAATCGAGATGATACAAGATCAGTAACCAGCCTGGCTGGGACACCTGTCAAAAAGTCAGCACTCACAAAAAACTGTTGCAATGTTTAAATGACAGATAATTTTCCTCACCTAAATAACTTGTATATTTAAAAAAACCCAAGCCAACAACCAAACTGAAATATTTCAGTAGTGTTTTCTTTTTATTATGGATTTATACATTTGTATATTTAGAAGTCACACGTAGTGTTCAAAATCCAGACTCTACTTTCTACTCATTCAAATTTGTGAAATTGCTTCACCCCATAGGCTCTGGTTTCACTTTTCTTAAGTAATGTAATTCAGTGCAATGAGATCAGAATCAATGCCACAGTAGTCACTGCGTTCAATATTGTAATATATATTATTGTCTCTACCTGCATGTTTCTTTATGGCATCAGTATTTCTTATATATATAGAACTTAGTAATATCCAATATCACTCACAGGTAAAGAAAAAATTATGGCTTCAATAAATTTAATGTATTTTTGATCATGTCCACTTATCTAGTTTTTGACATCCTTAAGTATATGTTTATGAAACATTTCTTAAGGAAACTCCAAACCATCAAAAGGTTGCCTAGGTCCAAGTAATCCCTAAGTTTAGGGGAACCAGAATGGTCTTTGTCAGGAGAAGACGGTGGCAGGTGCATGGTGTTCTGCTGTAGTTCCTTGAAAGTTGGCTATTTAGAATGTATTTCATTTTCAGTGTTTGGGTTTGACTAAGAACTGAGAAGCAGACTTTACATCTGATCCTACACAGCTGAGAGGTAAAAGAAACATTTGTCTGGTCTATTACAGTTCAAAATTCCAGAGAGAATTTAACACCTGTGATATGTAGGATTGCTGAAATGAGTTATGATCCAATATCTATCTGCCTAGGTTCGGCTAGGTCGTTATTGGTGTTACAGAGTGATACGAGTTGTAATTTTTCCCTTGTTTTTCAAATATCTTCCGTTCAGTCAGTAATTGAAGGAATGTAATAGTACATAGGAGTCTGATTTAATGGATATTTTTAGTGCATTTTTTAAGTTTTAAATCTGCAGGTGAAAGAATTGCTGCACATGCACAGGCATTTGTATAAATTATTCATTAAAAAAGAACCCTGGAATGAACAGCAACCACTTACCTTAATGAGAGTTCCTTCACCTGATTTTAGAAAAGTTCTGAGAAACTTAGCAGGGGGTGGTAGCTTTAGGTGTCAGCATCTCTGAAAACTGAGTTATTATTGCTTAAAATAATTCCCAAGAGTTCCATAGTGTAGTAAAAATTTATGGGCATTTATACAGTTAGCAGTCATAATCCAGTTCTTCTTAGCTTTCACTGATTTTGATCAAAATAGGATAGGACCTTTTCAGAGCCAGCAAACTGTTGTCTCCTCTGTTTCCATTAATAAAACATCTCCAGGCTGAAGCCTAGTTCGGTAAATCAAACTTGGATAAAGTTTTATCAACTGATGGAAAACCCATATGACTAGCTGCTGTTGCTGCATTTTATCAGCACTGTATGTGAACACTGTATAGCCTGTACTGTGTTATCTCTTGTATAAAATGTGGGGGTCTGAGAAACAGGATGGTTCATAATTTACAAAAAATAAAAAAGGTTTGAACTAGGAAAAGTATTGTTTTTAGGCGTCCTTTCGAAACTGTAATCAGAGCAGCTAATCCTCAGGTAATTATCAGGAGGTTTTTTAACAAGTGAGAGAAATCTAATGCCAGAATGAATAAAACATTTTATTTCACTGTATAATAGTTCAGTCCTAGAAGACAAGACCTCCCCATGTTTGGTGAGGGTTTTTTGAAGTACTAAGAGAACCTTCAGATGCTACCTAATTCCATGCAGGAGATTTCAGGGTTGTAGCATCGTCCCACACAGCAGTACAGGAGGCCTCACTGTAGTTCTAAGACTTACCTGGAGCAGGTGGAAGACAATGCAGGATGCTCAGGTGTATCAGGAATATGCCTAACCACATACATATTGTTTGCTGTTAACCCAATATTACTAAAAAAAAAAATACAGGTTCAGTTAGCTTCTTTGAGGAGAAAAGCCGCATTCAACTGACTGCATTGATGAGGGCCTCTTACTGCGTTCTTTATGTGAACCCTTCCCTCTGTCTATATGAGTGACATGGAAGTAGAATTAATTGATGTGTTTGCAGATAATTCTTCCTGAAGCAGTAGGGAGAGGAGAGGAAGATGATCCAGTGCTTGGTTTCTGAAGTGTCAGCCCTCAACATGTAGACATTTGCATTTTCTCAGGATAAGAAGATTATGATTATAAGCTGTTACTTACATTCCAATGCATTTCTCCTTCAGTGTTGTTAACTTGGAGAGCCTAGACTGGAGGTCAGATGTGTATGTCCTGAGCTACTGTGTTTGACTCTGTGGTCTTTGCCTGCAGTAAATGAGGTGAAATATTTGCCTAAACATTGACACACCTGCATGAGTAGAGTGCTTTGGCTGGATACAGGGAATCACATAAAGTTATTTTCATTAAGGATTTCTGGAAATGGTTTTGTCCAGCATTGCAAGGACCCAAGCAGAGATGGACTTTTGCCAGCCCTAGGTTTGGTTATCTGTTGGTTTGCATAGCCAGCCTGTGAAAATGACCCAAGACAGAGGTACTACCAGGATTCTGGGCGGCATGTTATCATTCTTGTCCTCATTTTCTGAATAAACATTTCTCTTCATGTCCATCCTCAGTTTCCCAAATGACTACAAATGTATAACAGTTTTCCCCCATTATATCATCTCCTGCTAATAACAAGAGTTTGACTACAATCTTGGTGACTTCCCTTTCAGTGTCTGTAGATCTCCCTTGGCCTTCTTTCCACCAGTGTAACAACATCAGGAGTGTCTCCTGCAGATAGGGTTCCACATCCCAAAATTAGCAGCGTGTGTGCATGTGTAGTAATTGCTTTCATATCTAATATTTTTATCATAGGGAGGGTGCCATGTGAATGTCCATGCTTGTAGAGAGGCTGGTTGAAGGATGTGAGCTCAGGGACCTGCCTTCACACCAATTTTTTCCCTCTCTACAGGCCACTGATGTTTTAGGTACTTTAGTTTTCATTTATTTTAATGACCAAAATGTATCTTATGTTATTTAGTCAAATTATATAGCCTGAATCCATTTATTAAGTTCTGTAATTTTTTTTGTGCCGTGTAAAGCAACTTTAATTTGAAACAGTGTTGTTATTTAAATAAGATTCAGAGTTGAAGATTAACTGTTAACAAAGTTTTACCTTGGAGTAATTTTATGATCAATGTCTAGATGACTTAAAAAGCACTATTAAATGGGGATATAGCTATAGCTCAGTTGGAACTCGTTTTAGAAATCCTGTGATGGTAAGCTCCATCATGTCTTGAATGTTCACATAATACCATGTTGAATTCATGTTAAAGCAAAAGAACTTGGAAGAATATTTAAATCTAGAAATGAAATAATATATTTATACATGGAAATAATGAATGCATAAATTTTTCTGGTTTTTTACTTTGAAAGGTTACCTTGTCTTCAGCCTAAAAACTAAAATAGCAGACATTAGCTTTATGCTCTCGACATCGTTGCACTATTGTCCTTTAAATGTTTTGTGGTTTTGTTTAGTACATAATAACTATTCATTTAATAGCACAAATTTATTTTTTTAGTTTGTGGAAGTGTTCCCTAATACATGTATTTATTTGAAAAGGAAAGGTCTTTTATGTTTTTCCTCGTAATCTGTAAATAAATTATTTTTATTCAGTTGACATGGAAACATTATTTTATTCTGTATTTTTGACCCTTTTTAATTGTGATGTATTACACATTTCTGAGGCAATAATTTCTGTGACGTGCTCCAAAAATGTTTTGGTCTTGTAACCACTTTGTGCCTGTTTAGCATATATTAGTGGCTTAGTAAGACAAACTGCAGCTTCTAAGTTCTGTTATGGCCTTACATGGCTTAAGTATTTTTCTGTATAACTATTTTTGTATTGACTAGAAAATCCTCTGTTAGGAAAAAAAGATTACAGTTGCAAATCTGTATAGGATGCTAAAATATACTTTAAGGAAATTAAGGGCCACTCCTACAAGGAACATCGTTTAGCTGTGCATACATGCAGATCTCCAAATAAAGTAGTAAGTTCTGTGCTAGTGCAGGCAATCCATATATAGATCCTTTTAAAGAGGTTTTCTTTTTTTTTTTCTCCTATCCACTGCTATACAGCAGTGATAGGGTGGCATTTAGATAAAAATACTGCAGTCAACGATCCCCAATTCATGAACCAAAGGGAGAATTATATTCATGTAGTCATGGTACTTCATTATATTATAAAGAAACATATTTTCAATATGTTTCTAGTTGTATTAGATAATTATAAAAATGGACCAATATCTCATGTACACTTCCAATGGCCTTTACCACTACCTCTGCCAAACTTGATACAGCATGTAATACTCTCTCTCTAACCCTGTCTGGGCCACTTACGGATTAGAGAAGCTTTTTAGAGCACCAGTTATTTTATTATTTCTCTTCCACTGTTTTACTATCAGTCGTAATCCTTTCTGGTTGGTATCCTTAGGACTGGTAATATCAATATTCATAATTATTAATTTTCTTAAACTATCTCTTTTTTTGAGAAAACTTTCTGTAAAAGAAAATCTGACTCAATATGTGAAGTGTTACTGAGTTTGTACAAAGAAGTCCTTTTTCTACAATTCTGCTCCTTGAGTTATGGCTTCAGATAGCTGGACTAATAGGAAATTAGTCATTAAGTGGTTGAATAACAAATAAAACCAAGCTGTGGAGGCTTCCCACTGAATACAAAAGGAAGTATGTAAAATGTAAGTGTATTTTCAGGCTAGTATGAGGAAGAATTGGGCCCATTGTGTGTTCATCTTTTAATAAAAGCCTGTACGTTTTATAAATAAGGTTCTAAATTGTGAAGTTTTAAAAAATTTTATACTGTTCACAAGTAAAACTGGATTTAGCGCAGCTTGCTCCTCCTTAAAACAAGTGATCACTTCATTTACTATAAGTCTGTATATATATGTTTAAAAACTGACACCTTTCCTGTTTTACAAATTACTGTGTAATAAAATACACTTCAGTAACCATTTTTCTTCAGTGTATCTTCTTTTTGTCAGTGCTCATGAGCAGCAGTCCCGCGTAACATCTGTGACCTGTCAGCTTAATGTTGTTATGGTTCACCAGCTTCTGCAGCCCGTTGCGTGCAAGAGTGATGCAACCAACCACTGGTATCTGGCTGCCTCCAAATTTTTAGCCTCAATAAACAGTCATCAGCTTTGAGCTGAGAGATGTCCCTCACTGTGATTCCCGAGTAAATGTTGCTGTACCTCTTTACATGCTTTAGCCACGCTGTCTCTAACCACTAATATGTGATACTGGTAAAGAAAGAAAAGAAGAAAAGTAGCCCAAAATAACCAGCCTATTGCAAAGATGCTTTATATAGAGGTCTACGCATCAAGTAAGAAATACTTAGGGGTACATATGTTGAAGACAAAAAATGCCCCAAAATGCAAATTAAAAGCTGCATCAGGTAAAATTGGCCAATCTAAATGTTACCACGGAATCACAGAATCATGTAAGTTAGAAAAGACCTCCAAGATTGAGTCCATCGGCTGAGAACAAGTCCTGTTCTTCTAAGCTCACATGTGACTTCACTGGAGCCAACACTTCATGTGACTGGATCTGGAGCTAAAGCATGAATGTATGCTGCTTTCTGAAGCAGAGCAATAAGCCCTGGAAGGATGGGATGGGGGAGAGCAGCATGTCACTATCAAAATGCCCTTTTCAAAATCCGATTTCCTTTCTTTTAGAACACAAAGATACTAAGACATCCAATTTAATTTTCATGTTCATTTTCTTCTTTAGGTAATTTTCCCTTTTATTTTTGTAACCTATTCTTCACCAGCCACTGCCAAAAGCAGTAAAAATTAAAATATGGGTTTGCTTTATTATTTGCACAAATTAAAAATTATTGCTGAAACTGAAACATTTAGCTGTCTTCAACACCTGATATTATCAACATATAATCAGAAACAATTTTTATAATCTTACATTGGGGGCTGTATCTTCTTACTGATATTACAGTTAGCAGGGAATTCTTGTTCAAAAGCTAGTGGTGTAATCCAAGGAAAATTAGATGTGCATCAACAAGAGCTGGTCTTACTGCAACAAAAAATACACACCTGGTAGCTTTCTGTTTACACTTTTCTGTTACTTTCTGCCAGTAATCACAGATTTGCTAAGAACTTGCTATTGTTTTCATTTTGAAAAAGGTATTTAAAAAAAAATCTTACTTATAAATAGGAAACAAATCAAAGACAGAATCAAGGATGTAGTCCTTGAAAAAATGGAAAAAATACGAGTCGTTAATTTTTCCTGCTCCCCAGAACCAAATGAGAACTTTCACGAGGACAAAAATTTGAACTGTTTGCACCAGAATAAAAGATCAGTGACAAAATGTGAGATACAGGAAAAAAAGACAGGAACTATATTTAGTACGCAGTACTGACTGCCTCGTGTTTGTTTTTCCTGAAAGTAGCTCTCCACTTCAGTCTGTATGCATTCCTGTGGAGTGTTTCCTTTTTGTATCTTTTAGGGAATTGTTTTTTCCATGTCACAAACATATTTTCAGAGAGATAACTCTAACTGGAGTGGTTGGGGAAAATCTTAGGGCATTTTGTAATTTTGTAAATTTGTAAATTTATCAAAGTTCTCTTTATCAGTTGAATAAGTCAGAGTGCCTGAGATTTGCAATGGTTCTGCAAAACAAACTCAGTTAACATTTATATACTGAATAGATGCACATTCTAAGATAAAATAATGAAGCAAATTAACTGTGAAAGATGTCAAACTAAAGCCAGGTCTGTGAGAGCAGATGGTACTGTATTAAACAATGTGTGTAAGTGATGGAAATAAAAATAGAAGCTATTAATTGAGTGAAATGTTTTAGATTAATCTCAACCCCAAACTGTGAA
The DNA here is from genome assembly GCA_013397845.1 of Melanocharis versteri. Classification (NCBI taxonomy): domain Eukaryota; kingdom Metazoa; phylum Chordata; class Aves; order Passeriformes; family Melanocharitidae; genus Melanocharis; species Melanocharis versteri. The sequence goes on along the minus strand of VZTG01006863.1, from coordinate 532,003 downwards.
TTATCGTAACAGTTTGTGAAGTAGTTCATGTTTTCCAAAATATTTCTGCTAGTGTTTATGCTGAAGTGAAGACATTGTTCTGGCACTATCAGAGCTGTAACATTAAACTTGCCCATAGCCGAGTTCTGGGCCACAAGAAATCTAACTGAACCGTACATAGCCCTTGCCAACCCTGTAATTCTTGTGATTCTTTTTTATTATACTTGATCAAACTGGTGGAAATCTGTACCAAAGCTGTATAGATGAAGTAAATTCTGCTAAGAGATTTCTGCAAATGCACAAGAAAAATACGCTTCTTCCACATTTGTTTCCAAGTCATCAGAAACGACCAAACATGAGTGATAGTGTAAGGCTAAGCAGTGACTAGTAAACTTGCTTTGTATAGCAATGTTCCAATTCTGGAAAATCAGGTTTAGGGAGGTATATACTTATACATACCTGTATACATATAAACATTAGAATATATACTCGTTCCTTTTTTCATTTATATACAAACATGCAGATATATATGTGTATATATGCTGCATGCATATGTGCATGTGAAACAATTACTACTGTCTTTCCCTTAAAAAAAAAATTAAAATCCTAGATCACAGGAGTCTTTCTGTAGTGGTTTTCATAAAAGATAATGGTGACATCAGTCATCTTGTCATCTTTTTCTCTCAGTGTACGTCTGCTTTATATCCAAGGCTGTGTCTTGCTAAACACGTACTTCTAAACTACTTCTGCTTTTGACACCCAGAGAATTTTTAGCGTTTCATCACAAAGTATTGTGGGCTACTTTGTACACGGAATCACAGAATCATTTAGTCTGCAAAAGATCCTAAAGATCATCAGTCCAGCCATTAACCCAACAGGGTCATCACTAAACAATGTCCCTAGGTGCCACATCTACTTGTCTTTTGAATCTTTCCAGGGTTGGTGACTCAGCCAGGTTCCTGGGGCCAAGCTACTGTAACAATTCTTGTATCCCATTCTGTATTTACCTGAGAACGTGTATCAACATTTGAGTACAGAAGTGTCTCAGAATGAATGTCTTTCAAGATTTACATGGATAATTTACATTGCAAGGTGGTCCTAAGGAACAGTGTCTTTTCTAAAGATGTCATGGACCATTTGAGCATTGCAGTTCTCACAGAATCGCTGTGCTTTTTGAAGAGGAACATGGATAATTGTAGCCTCAAAGTGCTGTGATGGACATAAAATCTGCCCTTCTTAAGTGGGGAAGATACATGGATCATTTTATGTGCATAATTGATAGTTTTGGGGTTTTTTCCTGCTAAAGAAAGATTTGTGTCTTTTTATCTCTCTCTTTTTAATTTTTTTCCCTTCAGTGTATTTCCAAATAATGAAGTACTAGGGTGAATAGGAGTCATGCAGCCTGTGTGTAGTTGCTTTCCCAGAGAGCATGATGACAAATCAGGGTTTTAAGTGAGTTCAAAAAAAATATGACACTTTAAGTGAATTAAACAAATAGGTACTTTAGAGTGTGAAATATCTTTGGTGATTAGTTCCTGATAGGATTTTGTTGAATGAAAGTACTAAAATTTTACTTCCAAAGAATGCATTTGAAGCTAGATGGGGAGCCTTAAAATCTAACCAATGAAGCATGGACATGCCTATATAACTTTGAATGAAAGATGTATAAGCAGGTTTAACCTCAATCTTTTTCTTTAAAGACAAGTTCTATAAGCATTTTGTTAAATCATAATATTTTGTTAAATTCCATCTTTTCCTTAATTTTTTCTTAAATTTAAGATTTAGGATTTAGGCAAGTGAGTACTTTATATTTAAAATATTTTCTTTTTGAAGGAAAGTAATTTATCAAAAAAATACGAGCAAATATTTGAAGACCAAAAGTCAGTCTGCACAGCGCATGGAAAAAGACTTTCTGTTCCTCTCCCAAGTCCTGGAGTTTTCTTGTTCTTATGTTCATATGTTTATCTTTAGCTTTGTCCTGTGTCTCTACCTGTCTGTCCTTCCCACACTCTCACTATGCTCTTTCCATACTTTTCCACACCCTTCCATTCATCTACATGCAATTATTCATCTCTTCTGATTTTCTTTCACCCATAGCTATTTGTTTGCAAACTTCCATCCCTTCTGTTTAACAATGCAAGGACTTTGTCTCCTGACACTCCCAGACCTGTGTCACGGAGAGCTTTCTCAGATAATCGTGATAGTTTCTTTGCCATGTTACTAAAAAGGCGCCTAGGTGGTAGACACTTTCTCTGAGATATTTCAGGTAGGGAAATGTGTTTTTATCACTACTTCTTTTCAGATCACAAGTTATTGGTGGAGTGGAAAAGTGCAGTGCAGGAACCTAGAGGAGTGTATTCATGTGTCCCAGAGATTATAAGTTAGCTGTTTAGTATTTAGCACACTCTGTTCTGCCAGGTTCATTGCAGAACTAAAATGTTTGCTAATGACAGAGGAAATAATTTGCTGCATTAATCTGGAGCATTGTACTCCCAGGTTAACCAAAAAGAGGAATGTGTTCTGCTTGTCAGAATACAAGTGCATGAGAATCCAAAAGCTGTTGGCAAACTGAAAGACTAAAAGTGCATGAACATGTTTTTTTGTTACTATTAATGAGATTCAAAAGAGAATTTTACTGAAGCTAGCTACAGAAGACAAGTTTGCAAAATCAAAAAAAATGTTGTGTCCTCAGGACTGACTGATCTGTAAGGCCTGGCTGTGTGCTCTGATCATATTCCCTATTAGGAACACACTTGTTTCCTGGTGAAACAGATAGGTTAAAGATTTTGCATCAAGAAACTACATCAGAGGGTATTGTTTTCATCATTTTTTGCACTATGGACAAGGTCACATCAGAATTCAAATCTATAAGCTAAACAAAAAGAAAATAAGTCAAAAATACTGGAAATTTGGAACTACAATATTAAGGACTATCAAACAACTTGTCTGCCATATAACACACTTTTTGTAAAAAAATAAAGGTTAATTTTTAGCAAACATTAAAGCAGTCATTTATTCCCATTGAAATGTTGGGCAGTCTTGCAAATGTGCAATTTATGGAATGAAGGCAATGATGCACACTTACGATTTACGCTGCTTTTTGTTGAAATGTCTGACAGTGTTTATGGTGAAAGTCCCCAGTAGTAGAAACACTGTCACATTCATAAGAAGTTTCCTAGCTAAATTAGACCAATTTGTAATTTAACTAATCACCATGTAATATAGTTTTCTTGCTTTCAGCTTTTCTGAAATGCTTGTCATGCACAATTTTGTTGCAACACAGAAGCATTGCTGATTGTAATTGTATTGCACTACATGTTCCATTTGCGGAAATATGTATTTATTTACATTCAAATACTTTGTTTACTCGAACGATGTTTTAAGGCTAAGGTTAATTAAGATTTCAGTCTCATAAAATTCTGTTGTAGTTCAATGACACCCAGCTGATCACTTACCTTGAGAGCGAAGAAACCTTTTGCGGCAAAAGCTCTCTTCCCTGGTTGCGTGTCAGCAACTGATAGAACGAGAGGACACAGTCTTAAGCTGCAGCAAGGAAAATACAGGTTGGATATTAGGAGAAAGTTTTTTACAGAAAGAGTGGTAAGGTACTGGAATGGTCTACCCGGGGAGGTGGTGGAGTCACCATCCCTGGATGTGTTCAAAAAGAGATTGGATGTGGTGCTTGATGCTATGGTTTAGTTGAGGTTAGGGCATGGGTTGGACTCGATGATCTTGAAGGTCTCTTCCAACCGAGTGAGTCTGTGATTCTGTGATTCTGTCCTGTGTCGTCACTAGAGGGCAGCAATGCCCTGCATAAAACCATGTCATCCCTCCGGTTTGGCTCGCGTCTCAAAAGCTGACACGCAACCCCCCCACCTCGGAAACAGGCCGTCCAAACGTGGGTGTGTGCAGCAGAACATTCGCCCTATGCCAGTTAAATTCAGCTCTGTTTTCAGTAAAACAGCCTTTCTGAACACTGTATTACTTCCTTGTGAGAACTCTCCCAAGGCTAAAATTTCAAATTCAAGAATCTTACGCCACCATCCCACCCTCCTTCCCACCGCCAACACGTTGGGTTTTTGCTATAGATTGGTTTGCCTGTTCTCTTGTTGGAGTCTGCGGTGCAGCAGATACTTCTGTGACTATGGGTGCCAGCTGCTGCCTTGCAAAAATGCTTGGATGAATTTCATTCTTTGATTTCTTTCATTTGTCTTTTAGGTTACTATTATTATATTAAAAAAGCATTGCTTAGGACAATTTTCTGTAATGTCAAGCATTTCATTGTAGCTTTGAATGGAGGGGAAAAATCCCCATTCTACCTCCTCTGACTGACGTTTCACAGAATGAGGGATGTATGCTGCACTTTGTGTCCTAGGCTGTCTTGTGGGCTTAAGGGATTACTTCTAAGAGTCTCTTTATATGTGTTTCCTGCTAGCCTGACTATGTTAATTTTGACTAAGCAAATAATAAAAATGTAAGAAGTAGAAGACTTCCACTTTGAGACTATCCTGATTAGAGTTTTTGGTATTGTAGAGGCATGCATTAATTGACAATTAGCTCAATTCAACTAAAACAACTGTAAATCTTAAGACTGGCTAGTCCCAAGGTATTTATTTATTCATTGCTCCATTTCATCGATGCAGAAATGTTTGTTCTTTACCTTGCTGATCAGCCTAGGATAATGAACAACTCTTTGCAGTTGGAGACAAATAAGCTCCATGCTAGCCTTACTGTGTGCAATGGAAAACACTTGCAAACATAGGAAAAATGACTCATTAAGTGGTGAACCTCTGACCCTGGAACAGACACTGACCTGATGCTACAGTAGCTTTGACTTTTCTGTGGAGGCTGTGGGCTGAGGTGAGAACTAGCCCACCACTACTCCCACAGCCCCTGCCCATGAGGTCTACGCTAACTGCCTGTGGCTGTGGGGAGCTTGATGCCCCCACGGAGTCGTGGTATCCTAGAATTAAAAATTTCCATATGCAGTATAAACAAAAGAGAAAAGATCTGCTTGAATCACTTCCCGGACCATCTATAAGTTCCTAACCTTGCAAGGTGCTGGGCAGTGCTCGTTGGCTAAGGTGGGCTAAGGACCCTGGGGCATCCTAGGAGCTGGAGAGTGAGGATGAAGCAGGACCCTGGCTCTGGGGGCTGACCTAAAGCTCCCCCTCAGCAGAGGGGTGGCTGAGTGGGGAGTGGAGCCACAGGGCTTTGCCCTCCGCTAGTATAAAACATTTTCCCCTGGCCTGAGTGGTGAGGTGAGGTGGTGGGTGCTGACATCGACTGCCCCAGGGTGTATTTTCTTGAGCCAGCCCCCTCCCTTTTTGTGTGTAGAGGCCCTTTGTGTGGGAGAAGAGAGAGCACATATTGTTCTGTTGCAGGCTAGCGAGGCTGTGGTGACTGTGGAGAGGAAATCAGTGTAATGAATGAAATAATTTCATAATTAATGAAAGGGAGTAGGCTCAGAGGCTTAGGGAGAGATGGGAACAGAAACCACAAAGTGAGTGAGTGGAGGCCTTGAGAAGTGCTGTTGATATGGACAGCCTGCAACAGCACCTCTTTTTGAGAGGATGTCAGGGCTGTAGATGCTTAAGCATGCTCTTCTGCAGTGCTAGGTGCATTGCACAGAGAAAGATAATATTTTGTGCTCAGCCAGCCTGTCTATGGCACATGGCCTTGCCGCATGTTGGGTGCTGGTGCTGCCTCGAGCTCCTGTACACCCTGTGGGGGAGCAGAGCACAACCCTTCCGTGGGACTTTGCTGTACAATTTTATATACACTCACTAGTTTATGTAAGTTCTGGTTTTTTTTCTTTTACAACACAGAATTTCAAGATTGTTTTCCTGTCCACTATCTGTAAGAGCCCCAGATCTAATGTCATCTGCCTCTCTGAAGGACATGTTGGTGGCTGCAGCTGCTGGGGACTGGGAGCTGGGGCATTCAGGCTTAAGTACCTGATAGACCTCTCCAGTCACCCCGGGGAGCAAATGCCAAAACACCACACAAACTTGGGCATAAGCCTGACTGTCTAAAGGTAGGGTCTAATCCCAAATTAGATGGTAACTGAGTAGAAGTTGCATTAGAGACCCCTTGGACCCCACGAGGAGTTTGTAAGATGGTGGGTGCTGAAGCTACTGTGAGGTGATGGTGTTTCCAGAGACAAAATGGGTTGTGAATTGTTACTTTTCCTTTGCCTGAACTTAAACCATAAGAAAAAAGGATTTTTTTTTTTCTTAAGTCTCATAGAAAGCTTTAATTTCTGGCTTGTTTTCTGCGGTTCTTGGGAGGAGTTGAGTGAGACAACATTATTTTGAAGCAAATCCACGTGTATCTCTTGTCGAGATTTGATGCCAAATGGCATATATATGTGTGTGTGTGTGTGCCTATTAATATACATCTATATCTACACACACACACACTTTTTTTCCAAAATGAATTGCTTATGAGGTTTCAAAAGCCATGTTTCTATGATTGTTTTTGTGTTGCTTCAGTAACTCTGGAGCATTTATCCATGTAATAGCATGGTCTTCTGCTTCACTGGTTATATAGAACTCATGCCTCAATAACTTTGTTTGATAGGATTCAGATGGAATGCTGCTTAGTATATTTTGTGTTTAAAAGCTTACTTTTAGCAAATAAGAAAACCAGGCATTTAAAAAGACATAATAAGGTTGACTTAATAGGCTAATTAGGTTTAAACATATATATTAAAATAGATGGCTGAACCACTTGTTTTTAATTGATGTAAATGTTGCTTTTTATTGTGGTACAATTGAAATGTAGATTATTGCCAAATACAGTTTTTGTAAATGAAGGGATCTTAATTCCTGTATAAATAAAAAAATCCTAATTGGCAGTGTATTTTAGGAATTGATTATGAAAGTTGTTTTAGGAAGGCAAATATCCATGTGACTTTTACAGAGTCTTCACAAGATGATAGTGGAACAGTTACTACAGGGCACTGTGATGCTAATTTAAATTAGCCTACAAGAGCAGGCTTAACCCTTGTATTACCAGTGCTCCAAAATAATTAAATTCACAGAGTAGAATTGTCTGTCCTAGCAGATGAGTGAACCTCCATAAGATAAAAGTTAATCAAAGAGTGGGAGATACGCAAGGTTAGTCCCCATATTTCAGCTAACTCACCAGTCATATGCATCCCCAGTCACTTTCTTGCAGCTCCTTGCAGTTCAGCAGTTACTTATAGTGTGTGTTCAGATAAAGGTTGGTCTGGAAAAAGTAAGAAAGTAGTTTTTTGAATCTGAGAGTCCTACCAGCTGTGTCTTCTCATATGTCACTGAAATTCCATCTCAAGCTCTGGTGTTAGTAATTTCTCAAGCATGGCAAAGCAGAAGGGTTGTCTTTCAAGTGAGTTTCATACATAGAAGTCTCATAGCTTAAACTCCAAGCCTAGAAGTCAATCCAGGCTTGAAACCACTGATTGCACCTGGGGAAATAGGGATGTGACAGGTGTTTGGGCAACTATTTTTGACTGCTGGACTCAGAAGGATCTATTAGAAAATGTCTAAAAGATTGTTAAATTCACTTGGCTTATCCCCTCAAAACTTAGTAAATAAGAGACTAAGAATGCCTGGGAGGGTTTTTTTCCTAACAAGCAAATGATTATCAGTTAGAGAACTTATTGGGAGAAACATGGCAAATTGTGGTTATTGCACTATCTCGAGTACTCTCCAGAGTCTATACAATGTAGCTCTCTGCCAAAAATGGCTAGAAATCTACACTGGTGATTGGCTTCACCCTTTTTTAACTAGCAGGAAATGTACTACTCAGTGGATACAGAATTGACTAGATGACCATGCTCAAAGAATTGCAGTCAATGGCTCAGTGTCCAGGTGGAGACCAGTGATGGGTGGTGTCTGCAGGGGTTGGTATTGGGACCAGTGCTGTTTAACAGCTTTGTCAGCAACATGGGCAGTGGGATGGACTGCACCCCAACAACACCAAGCTGTGTGGTGTGGTTGACACAGCAGAGGGAAAAGATGCTTTCCAAAGGGACTGAGAGAGGTTTGAGAGATGTGCTTACGTGAACCTCATGAAGATTGACAAGGTCAAGTGTAAGGTCCTGCACTGAGGTCAGGAAAATCCCAAGCACAAATACAGGCTGGGCAGAGAATGAGTTTAGAGCAGTCCTAACGAAAATGCCTTGGAGGTGCTGGTGGATGAGAGGCTGGATATGAGCTGGCATCCCAGAAAATCAGTTGTGTCCCAGGCTGTATCCAAATCAGCATGGCCATCAGGGCAAGGGAGGGGATTCTGTTCCTCTGCTCTGCTCTGGTGGGACCCCACCTGCAGTGCTGCATCCAGCTCTGGGGTCCCGGCACAGGAAGGACATTGGAGCAAGTCCAGAGGAGAGCCATGAAGACGATCAGAGAGATGGAGTACCTCTCCTGTGAAGACAGGCTGAAAGAGTTCTGACCATTCAGTCAGGAGAACAAAAGGCTCCAGGCAGATCTTATAGCAGCCTTGCAGTATCTAAAGGGGAGCTACAAGAAAGCTGGAGATGGGCTTCTTTACAAGGGCTTTTTTACGAGGGTAATGATAGGACAAGGGGGGTGCCTTCAAACAGAAAGTGAGTTGGCTTAGATCAGATAAGAGAGTTTTTTTCAATGTGGTGCTGAGACAGTAGTTCAGGTTGTCAAGAGAATTTGTGGGTGACCTGGAAGTGTTCAAGGCCAGGCTGGATGGAATTTTGGGCCACCCGGTCTAGTGGAAGTTATCCCTGCCCATGGAAGAGGGGTTGGAAGTCAATAAACTTTAAGGTCCTTCCAACCCAAACCATTCTATGATTCTATGAAATATTGACATCAGATGTTTGCTATTCCTTTTTTCTGTGGTAATCTTGGAACCACAGTTTCAAGGACTTTTCCATTCATGATTCAGGAACATTTCCACAAGACGTGCATGTATACTTGAGTATGGAAATTAATCTATTGCCTGTGTGTCGTGAGTAGGTAAACTTTAAACTCTTGGAAAAAAGAACTTCCTGTTTGGTTGCTTAACTCTGCAGACAAATGATTCTTCCTTATTTGGTCTTGTGGATTTTTTTTTTTGAGTGTGTGCAAAATGGTCAGGCTATTCTAGCACTTTGAAAGTTGTTGCAAGGCAATTTTAACTGGAATGCTGAAGTCTAAACTTCATGTATAATTTGTTTTTATCTGATCTTTTTTTTGTGGATGTGTCCCCTGTGTCCCCTATGTCCCCAACCCCACTATTTAGTTTCAGTATGAAACTACACTGGTAAAAGAAGTATAGAGCATGAACCACTGTCTGTATTGCAAAACTCTAGTTTATTTTGAGAAAGCCCTAGGCTGTATGCCTCTGTCCAAGTTGTTCTTCCTGTTGTCTGGGTAAATCAGGTATTGGTGGGGTTGGGTCCTTATCAGTCAAGCTCACCAAACAGCTGCCTAAGCTAAGGGTTTCTTAATTAAAGCATGACTACCTTCAATGAGAGACAGCTGAATTCCCAGCAGTGAGGAAGCAGAAGCATGTGAGCTGTGGAGCTGGTCTCTACTATATATTGGAAACATGTAAAATGTATAACAGAGGAGCACAAGGTCTAAAATAATTTGCCTGAAATAAACTTTTCTGAATAGCAAGCTCTCCTCAATGGTAAACATCATTTGTCTAGAAGAAAAAAATACTTTTTAAGTCTTGCTTAGAGTGCAAGTATATGTTGTGAGCCATTCAGACTTCTGGAGCAGTCTGGTGTTGTAGTTTGATGTGGTTAATCTTTTCTCTCGCGTTGTTTTAGGGGATCCAGGGAAACCAACAGGGCCAAAGAGCCTGTAATACTCATGGTTTACATCTCAGCCTTGGATTCGTCTTGCACAAGAAGAAATTCTTACATTTTTTTGCTTATGTTGTTGACATAAGTAACTAGAGATACTTGAATCACTAGAGTGTATTACCTAGAAACCATGGGAATGTCGATACCTGAAATTCCTGTAGCTGACCCCTGACTCTGGGGTAAGAGTAAAACAGTTTTTGAAAAACTCTTTCAGAAGATAGAACAACCAAGCGTGGGCTTAATCTTTTCATCCTAGATGTTTTAGCTCTGTGTGGCAGAAGACTTAGTTCTCTTTTGGTTTTACAAGAAGACATTGCAAGATGGATAGCATTATCTCTGATAAATAAATGTATTTTTTCATAAGAGTCCCATGTCAATAAATACAGAATGCCTAGTTGCTGGCTGAAGGGATTTGGGAATGTCAAGGAAAGCTAGAGCTTTCGAAGAACTAAAATACAATCTCAGTCTGAGCTTGGACAAAAGAAGATTTCTGTGGATTCCAACTATTTTTTCTTCAAATCTGTATATTTGTATCAAAAACAAAAATGTAACTTTATGATTATTTTCTTATATTCTGCAGAATGTATGATGCGAAGTGGCTAGTACTGTTAAAAAAACCACCTGCTATAATTTCACTGTTTTTTCTTTTTTGTTTTGACAGCTTTGTCAGGGAAATGCTTGAGTAATTTCTGATGATACACTGAAATAAACTTAATATAGCCTTAAGCAGAGAGAAGCATGAAAACATCACTCCTAACTAGTAAAATTTGCTGAAATTATAAGCAAGGGGTAGAATTATAATAAGCATAATGCAATCTTCCTTTTTCCTGCAACACAAAAAAGTAGAACTGACGTGAAAGCTGTTGTAGAGGGAGAGAAGTAGAATATGTATCAGAGTCATTACTTCTATACATGGTGAAAAATATGTAAAATCATACTTGTGTGTGATCTGTTACTGCATCAGTATCCAACATGGAAAATTGAAAATGACTTTTACAAAATTATTTGATAGTTTTCTGTGATTCTTTTTTCCATTCAAATTTCTGTGGGTGCAGATCTTATTATGTCTGTGTATTGATTTTTTGAGGGGTACCTAAAGTCATGTAGTCCTTTTTCCTTCGCCTTCCCTTTTCCCTTCCCCTTCCCTTTTCCCTTCCCCTTCCCTTTTCCCTTCCCCTTCCCTGTGTAATTCCCAATTACACAGGGCAGAACCTTTGCAATAGAGATGAAGCATGTTTTTCACTTGTAGAACAGCAACACTAACTCCCTGAGACAGGAACAGCCACCAGGAAACAAAACAAGATCAACTGGATTCTCTATCAGCCCCCTAAGAGAGAGAAGGCAGTAGGGCAGAAGGTCAAAAAAAAGAGTGAATGCAGACAATAGATAGGAGGCTCTGGGTATGGAAGGCCAGCTGATGGATGATGAGGATGGATGAAGATGCAACTCCATTGGAGGCATCACTGGTGTCTGAAAGACCTACACCTCATTTCACAACCACTTCCACAATGAAAAAAAGACAGGAAATGGGAATGGAGTCCAATATGCTGTGTGAACATGGGGCCAGGGTTAAGAACATCACCAGGAGACTTCCTGGTAAGGCACTTGGGCTACTGCCCATTACTAGTCTGCCATGGGGATAGTGATGAAGTTGTAATGCGTAAGTTTTGGATGATCAAAAGAGCCTTCAGGGCATTCAGATAATTGGGATGGAATGATTACGTCAATGGACAAAGGAGGGGCTGTGAATGTCACCTATCTGAGTTTATGTGAGGCCTTTGACATGGTTCCCCACAACATCCTTCTCTCTAGATTGGTGAGATGATTTGATGTCTGGACTCTTTGGTGGATGAGGAGTTGGTTGAATTGTGTTGGTTCCCCAGAGGGCACTGGCTAATGGCTCAGTGTCCTGATTAACATCAGTGACAAGGGGTGTCCCTCAGACATCCATATTGGGAACGGTACTGTTTAATGACTTAAACAATGACATAGACAAAGGGAGCAAGTGCACCTCCAGCAAGTTGGCAAATGACATCAAGCTGAGTGGTGCCATTGATACTCCTGATCGATGGGATGCCATCCAGAAGGGCATGGACGAGTTGAGGGAGTCCATGGGAATTGCATGAGGTTCAACAAGACCAAGAGCAAAGTGTTGCACCTGGCTTGGGGCAACCCCCAGTTCCAACATAGGCTGTGGGATGAACAGATTCTGCTGAGAAAGACTTGAGGGTGCTGGTGGATGAGAGGCTGGACATGACCCAGCCATGGGCACTCACAGCCCAGAAAGCCAAACGTGTCCTGGGCTGCATCCAAAGCAGCGTGGGCAGCAGGGCAGGAGGGGATTCCGCCCCTCTGCTCTGCTCTGGTGAGACCCCACCTGGAACCCTGCATCCAGCTCTGGGGTCCTAGCACAGGAAGGACATGGACCTGTTGGAGCAAGTACAGAAGAGGGCCATGAAGATGATCGAATGGCTGATCTCAAAAGCTGAGGGAATTGGGATTGTTCAGCCTGAAGAAGGCTACAGGGAGACCTCACTGCTGCCTGTCAGCACTGGAAGGGGTTGTAGGAAGGATGGGACAAACTTTTTATCACAGCCCATTGCATTGGGACAAGGGGCAATGGTTTTAAATTAAAAGCAGGTTGAATTTGAATAGATGTTTTTTAGGGAAGATGTTTTTTACAGTGAGGATGGTGAAACATCGGCACAGGTTGTCCAGAAAAGTGGTGATTGCTCTATCCCTGGAAATACTCAAAGTCTGGTTGGATGGGGCTCTGAGCAATCTGATCTAGTTGAAGATGTCCCTGCTCATGGCAGGGAAGTTGGACTAGATGATCTTTAAAGGTCTTCCCAACCCTAATCATTCTATGATTTCATTATTCGATGACTGTCTTTCCTACAGAATGTGTATGTCAGTACTCTATCCATATTCAAAAGAGATTAAATGGCTTTCATTTGGTGAATTTTCTAAATTCTAGGTAAACATCTAGTAATAGCACAAGGTGTCCGATCAAATGCTTAATACCATAATCTTGGGAAGACCCTAAGATATAGGCTACTGAAAGCTAAGGAAATTCACCAGATAAGTATAATGTTTCATGCCTGTATTGTGTCTAGTTGAGATAGAGGATTTATTTTTATTTGTTTGTTTTTGGGTGTGGGTTGAGGTTTTTAATTTTTTTTTTTATTTTAATAGCAGGCTCTATGGTATTGTTTTGAATTTATAACTGCAACACTGTTGCCAACACACTCATATTTGGACTATCGCTGAGTATTCCTTGCCCAGCATCGAGGTTTTCCCTTTTTCTCTCTCTCCTCCCTCACCTTCCTCTCTCAGGAACTAGGCTGGACCTTGGCAGGAAGCTTGCAGGAGAGCTGATCCCAAAAGACCAAAGGGATATTTTAGGCCATATAACATAATAGTCAGCAATGAAAGCAATAAAAGCAATAAAAGGATAGGAGGAGGGATTAGGAACATTTTTGGGTTTGGCTTGGGTCTTCTTAAGTTATCATTGTGTGTGCTAAGGCTCTGCTTTGCAGGAGGTGGCTGAACATCTCCTAGCCCATGGGAAACAGCGAAACTGTTCTGCCTCCACACACAATTTTTCTTCCCCTATTAAATTGTCTGTTTTAATCCATGAATACTCTTGTTTCTATTCTGTTTTCTCCTTTTTCCAAGGGATAAAGAAGTGACTGGCTGGATGTGTAGGTATTTGCCCTACCCACCACAGGATTTTTTGTTGCACAACAGGGCTTAAGAGGTGCAAGATAACATCAGATTGACTGTAGTTTGAATTTATAGCTGTTATAACTGCTTAGCTGTTTATTGGCAGGCTCTAATGCTTGCCATGAGGCTCATTTACATTACTGTGTATTGGAGCCTGTGGCTTGCTGATGACTGTTTTTGGTTTTTTGCTGTTTGATGTGCCGCTTATCTTCTTACTTTGCCATGCCTGGTAACATTTTGATAACAATGTATTCCAATGTGCCTGGGCTGGTACATGATCCTGGCAATGCTTCTATTCCTGTACTGCTATACCAGACATTAATGGAGCCAACTGTGAACTAGAGCAAAAACCCCTGAAGGGACTATGGCTCATGAATAAGCCCATGCTGGAGCAGGCACACCCTCAGAGGAACTGCAACCCATGGAGGATTCATGCTGGCACAAGTGCAATGTGTGGATGTTGTTGCAAAGTTAACTCTATTACCTGGTCCAAAGGGAAAAGGGGTGTAGATTGTAATGGATATAGAATTAACCTTAACATTTATACACGTTGTAACCCATGGCTTGAGTTGTATATTGTAGGAAGTGATATAGCAGGAACAACCCAGATGAATGGAGGATCAGCCTCAGAAGGAGCTGGGCAAGTGAGCTGGTGACAGCCTGAGCTGTCTTTGCTTCTCAACAACACAACAAGCCTTGTACTCTATTCTGATCTTTTGTAATAGAAGTAACCCCATCTATGGGCTGAACAAACTCAATGGATTTTTATCATCGTTCTCCTATTTTCTCTTCATCGTAAAGGAGAGGTGAGTGAGCAAGCAGCTGTCTACACATTTTGTCTGTTGGCTGGGAATAAACCACCACACTTGCCTGTTACAAGATACATTAAAGAAAACTTCTCCCCAGATGTTTTTCACAGAAGTGTGTCACTTCTCCCTAGCAAAACCCTAGAGTTCTCTCCGTTAGGGAGCTAGAAAGAAATTAACTATTGGATGCTATTAAAGATGGAAACTTAGCCTAAAAGGACGTTTCACATGACCCAGTAGAGTTTTTTCTGTTATTGATAGGAAATGCTCCTTCTTGATCTCCTTTATGTTTTAATTCCGTTGTGTTACTTGGTTTTGGTATCTTTTCAGCAGAAAGACATGTTGAGTTAAAACTTAAAGTAGTACTTAAGATTTATAGTATGTGAGAAATTAGTCAAAATCCTCACAGTTTATAAATGGATAGTGAATGGGTTATCTATGCAGAGACTTGAGTTTTGGCTTGAGATGCTTTAATTTGCAATTAAACGAAGGGTAAAAACACCATCAGAGAGAAATTGCGTATGTTTTCAAATGAGCTTTGGGATGATTGTGGAATGAGAATTTGAAAAGAATTGTTGAGAACCCTCCACTAAGAGTTGTGCAATTTTATAGATATGATTAAAACTAGACTTCCTTTTCTATCCTGTAGATTAAAAAGGACCAACACTGAACAACATGACTAACACCTTTAAAATCAAGTTAGCTATAGTACTGAGGACCATTCATAAATGGATGGGAAGTCAATGCAACTTATATCAGCTTTTCTTTTTTTTCCACTTGTTTTGGTTCTGAATAAATAATTCTTCAATTTATGGGAAGGACCTTGGCCACGCTGGAAGTGTGCTTGTAACTGACAGAACATACTGAATATCTTTCACACCAGAGAAGGATAGCAAACTTTATACAACAAATGGTAGAATATGATAGCAAATCTTTTTTCCTTATAAGAATATGGCAATGTCATTTAATTCCAGTGTCTGATTCTACTGACTATCCTTCTTTTTTGTCACAAAAAAGAGATATAAAAGGTCTAGCCAAACAATTGTATAACTATGGATTTGACATGTCTAACATTTTTATGGCCTTTTTGTCCCTGTTTATATCAAGAAGAAAAGATTATTTTGTCACAAAAAGTGTCTGAAACCCAAGCTCTTTGACAGACAAAGCTCAGGCTGATGTGTGCAAATCTTTTCCACTTAAGTATGAGAGTTCTGGAGCTGAGTTGGGTTTTTTTAGGTGTTTATTTATATATATTATTGTTTTTAAAAGAAGGTTGCTAAGTGATGGAGATTTTAGGTAATTTTGTTCTACTACATCAGGTAAAAGAATAAGCTTTACGTACTCTTGCCAAGATAATCCTTCTTTGTGGCTTTCTTGCTCAGATCTCTCGGTTGAAGAGAGAGGGATTTAGCCTTTTGGATCAAGTGTAAGCATGTCTGTTGACCTGGATTTAGAAATATCTGATAACTAAGGCATAGAGTATCATACCTTAAGCTCACTCAAACAGTGGTGCCAGTATTCAGTGGTTCAGAATTGTGTTAAAAGGCAAAACCCAATAAATAAATAAATAAATGAATGAACAAAAGAGGAAAGGACCTGCTGGGCATGAGGTAAATTTTCTGGTTCATGTTTTAGCAAATAGGGCAGTGTTGCAATCAGTGACAGCAGAACACATGCTGGGGCAGTCATTGGAGCAGAAATTCCAAGTTGGTGGATTATTTCTTACAAATATGAAAGAAACAATTAAGTAGTGTTTGAAAATAGTATTTTTTTCTAGTTGAAAAACTTTCTGCATGTGTAAGCATAGATTTACTTTCAACTGTGAGTTATATCTTTGGTGTGGTAAATAATCCTGGACTCCCTTGCATAGATACACATTTAATTGAGATCAGCTCGTGGCTGCTTCTCTCATTACTCTTAATTTCTCTCAGTACGGGGAAGAGTAATCTTTCAGAAAATGTGTAATATGGTGATAATCTGATGACAACTACCGGAAAATAACAGAATACGTAACAAGTCAGGCCTTAACAGAGCAACAGATGATCTGTGACAATAATTTTGAAACATGGATTGTTTGCAGCACCATCCCCCTAACAGATTCTAAATTGTAGGTAGAAACATTTACATGGTCAAAATCTTCATTGCTCTCCCTCTGTAGTCGCTATGTCTTTTCACATTTAACATGACAATACTTAATTGCTTTACTGTTATATGATTAGTTGATATATTTGACTGGTACTGACATACTTGAAGGCTCTTTTTTAATAGGATTCTTGTGTGCAAAAATCCACTGATCTCTCACTAGACTGCCTTGTTTTTCGTAATGGCTTTGCAGCGGCTTTCTTATGTTTGAACATAAGAGCTGTTACAGAACTTCTGCATTTGAACTTCGTGTCCCTAATAGCCAGTAAGTTGACAAGCCCTTCAGCTCAAAGAGATGCTGAAGGTATTCCCCTACAACATGTAGGGGAATCTTTCAGTAAAACAGGCTATTTGAAAAAAAAGGAACTTAAATTGATTAATGATGGCACTTACTAATTATACAGTAGTTTTCCTCTTCAAGATACTTCAATCATTAATTAATTTTGACATCTTGCTACCCTTCTCATTTGTTCCACCATTTGCTACTTCACACATTACTCCTATTTTCTACCATCCCCTAATTTTCCATTGCAGGTGATGCAACCTCACTGTGTTTTCCTTATATCCATTTGATGATTATCTGTAAGCACCATCTGATTCTTCAGTAAGTGGTTTAAAGCACACTCATCACTGAGCATAAACCATAAACCTATAGAACATTTAATTTCCTGTATTTGACTGTGAATCAGATTCTAGCAAATGACCATAAATTAATCCGAAATATTTTCAGTGGGTTCTGGATTTAGCACTGCTGATTCACTGGGAGGTTATCATATATAAAAATTAGTACTATATAAAAAAGTAGATGATAATAGCTTCAGCAGTGTAAATAAATACTTACAATTAATTCCCCCTTCAGCTGGAGAACTTCAGTGTGGAAGTATTAATAAAAGTATTATGAAACTATCAGTTTGCATCATAAATATGAATTTTCATTCCCTAGGATTTAGAGAGAAACAACCAAAATTTGTTTCAAAATTCAGTAAGTCAAGTATCATGAATCTGTTGCAGAACCAAAATATGGGACACAGGAAAATAATGCTTTCTTTTGGGATTTTGTGACTAGCTCCAGAGAAAAACATTGCTTGCATCTTCTCTCCTGCAAAAGAGATGGAACTGAAATGCAGATACACGTGACCTCAATCTTGATTTAGGATCATAGAATGCTTTGGGCTGGAAAGGACTTTAAAAATCATCTAACTACAATCCCCCTGCCATGGGCAGGGGCACATCCCACTAGACCAGGCTGCCCAAATTCCCATCCAACCTGGCCTGAACACTTCCAGGGATGGAGTATCCACAGCTTCTCTGGGCAACTTACTGCAGTGCCTCACAATATAGAATTTCTTCTATATACCAAATCTAAATTCCCCCTTTTTCAGCTTGAAGCCTTTCCCCCTTGTCTCTACAGTTCTTGTTGAAGAGTCTTTCTCTCTGGCTTCCCTGTAGGCCCCCTTCAGTTACGGGAAGGTTGCTGTGAGATCTCCATGTAGCCTTCTCTTCTCCAGGCTGAACTGCCCCAGCTTTTTTACCTTGTCTTCAGCAGAGAGGTACTCCAGTTCCCTCTGGGAATCCACTAAGTATAGCAATGGGCTTTCTTCCCTTTTCTGTAGGGAATGTTAGGTGTCCTTTAGGATAAGGATCCATTTCACGTAATTGACATCTGTGACAACTTGTAACTTCTTGTTAGTGTTTCATATCTACTTGAATCACTACCTCTGGTCATTTATAATTTTATCAATACTGTCAAAAGTAAACAGGGTTTTTTTTTTCCCTTCTCCATTGACTTCACTTACAGAAGCTGTTATTTCCAACACTTTAAGTAGTCTGGTTGCTGTTTGTCTTCATTCCAATTAGTTTATAACGGATATAGAAAACTGTGCATGGTATTCTGTGTACCTGGTATTCTCCCCATTCCCAACACATGCACAGTTGCAGCAGTGTTATCAAAACCAAGGGTTTTTACTTAAGGTGACAAACTACAACTTAGTGACACTTTATTAAGTCGTGGCTTCAAAATGGGGAAAACTAATAGTTGTACTGTATGTTTGCATAAATATCTCTGACTTTGTCTTGCAGGCACATTGCTTATACACTGCATATAGGGAAGTTGTGTTGCTTCAGGTTTTCTGAGGCTGTTCCATGTGGGTTTATTGGCGCTGAATTCTCAAAAACTGCTGAACTTTGGTCTTGAATTCAGAGTTTTGCAATGCCTATCTAACTGTATTTACCTTATCTAGATTAAGTTAGATCCATTATCTTTCATCTGCTTTGCAGTCTGTGGGTCTATAAAGTATTATTTACATTTATGATGAAAAAGGCTAATGGATTTATTTTTTCTGTTTGAATTTTTCCTCCCTTCCCAGCAGAGTGGGGAGGCTTTTGCTGGTTTGGTTTGGTGTTTTTTTTTTTTTTTCTGTTTTATTTTTAATCACATGTTTAATTTATTTTTAGAAGCTGGTTTGATTTAATGAACCTGTTGACTTGAAGTCTATAAAGATAAAAGCCCAGCCCTTTTGCATATTTAAAAATATAGGAACTTCTGTTTATTGGTTAGTTTTAACTGAGAGGGTGTTTTAAACTGCAAACAAGAGCTTTATAGTTCTATCACATCATCAGAACTGAAATAGGTCTTACTCTTGTGAAGATTTCTGTAACAGAATCTTTTAAGTATTCTACCAAACAACAAAACACCTGTGAGGTCTTTCTTTGCATTACAATGGTAAGCTAGCTGAAATCTTAGGAAGTAAAAGGTTTTGTGTCTTTTATTTCAGCTAGAAAACTATCCATTCTTGAAATTCTTTTCAAAGATTGATACTGACAATTTCCCCGAATGGTTTGCCGACTGAGCTGAACAAGAATCTTTCTTTTACCTAAGGTTTCTATACTAAGAACCAATAGTTCTGGGTCACCAAGCAGATGTTGTTTAAGTGCTAACTACTACTTCATTTTGTGCTTCACATTGCCTTTTCTATAAAAATAAATATTCCTCTTCCAAAATCAATTATTTCTTAGGAATATGTCCAACTTCATCTTTAGATTAAAAACTAGTTCTGAATTTATGTACTCAGGAATTCTTGGCCGACCAGAAAGTCTTACTACACAGGTGGAAGACATGCAGCTGGAGAATGCTTGGCATGGTCTAAATAGGTCCATTTTTTAACAACAAATATGAGGGATAGAAATATTCCTCATATATTCCTAGTGTAAATGATCAAGGCCATTCAATCTTTCAATTAAAAAACCAGAAATGTAGTGTTCCACCATTTTATTTCCTCGGCCTGGAATGCTGTCCAATGGTAATCACAATTGTTCTACCTAAAAAAAAAAAAATATATACATATATATATGATTAAGCTACAATTAAGAATCTCTTAATTATAAAACTTTCTGGAAAGGTTGTGCAAGACTGAATAATGCTGATCTAAAATGATGAATGAGATGGCATGTGATAGGCATGGAAACTAGTAAAGATGATTATAGCAGAATCATTGTACTAGAATTGATAGGGTAAAATACCGATTAGATAAGATTTCTGTCTTAACCCTTTTTAACTGGGAAAAACAGACTGAAAGGAATTGATGGATGTTATTTTAGTAAACTGATAAGGTAATTACCCACAGGGCTGTGCTGTTCTGATAGACTTGCTGATGAGCAATATTCCTATTAAATTAAGTGTAAGAAAATACTGGTTTGGGCTTTATAAAGAAAGTGCTAATTAACATAAAACATTTTGCTTTCACTGTACAAGTTTACAATTGAATAACTTGGGGGCTAATTAGCCTATCTATATTCTGTGGTGATTTTAAGAAAGATATGTCATGCCTAAATTCTGGCTTATGCTGTGTAATTAAGTGTAGCTGTTGTTTGGAAGAGTGACTATAGACTCCTCAGTGTCATAATTATACCTGTTTGTAGCTCTATCAAGCCCATGGGTAGTGTTTAAATGGGTAGGTTTCACTGAGGCTCTTTCTTGGAAATTGACTTAAATGAAAGAAAAAATTCGGTCCAGCAAAATGGTTATGTAATGGGATAGAGCTCCTGAAAGTCCCAGTTTTTAGAACAGTCTGTGAAGGAGAGATCAAAACCAAGGGTTATGAAGTAAGCTATTTGTTAAGGGAGAAGCATTTGTTTAGTTGTGGGACCACTTCCATTTCAGACTTAACTGGCCTATTGCAAAAGAGGAGTGGGGAAGAAAAGCTTCCTAGTTTCAAAAGGAATCCAAGAAGCTCTCTGCTGTCCTTAAGCTTTTTGACTTTCCAGAAGGGAGGGCTTACAGGTACCATCTGAAGGCAATAAATACTCTTGTGCGTATTGTCACTGCTCAATTCTTGTTTAAATCAGATGATAGTTGTTTATTGATTTAGTAACAACGTGTAGTTATCAAGTAATCTGACAAATTCAAGGTCAATATCAGCAATACAACAGAACTCTAGATACTCATACAATTTTTACAAATTTCTCAACATGCTTCTTTTGTCCTCAGAAATAATAATTTTCCAAAGTACTAATGCCATTGTCAGCGTATCTGTGCATCACTAGCTCACCTACATTCTTGAAGAGGCAGGTACCTCTATTTCACCACCCCTTCTGAGAGAGGTGCAGATGCTGCAGCTCCATCTGCATCCACATGTAACCTTTCACAACCTGCTAAGGACACAGTGGTGAGACACCCCTCTACAAGGCCACATAGATCTAGTTGAGGTGGAAGGCCCTGTCAACCCTGGCTACACCTCTGGAGTGAAGCTCCTTCATCAGGTCTAGGCAAAGGTCACAATAGTGGTGAGATGACTTCTAGCTGTGTCAAACCCACTCTGAATGGCTGCTTCCCTCAATCACTGCTTCCCTCAATGTCCTTCCCTCAATCACTGTTAAAACCTCATCCTTCTCTTCAAGCTCATTCCTCGTTCTTAAAAGTCTTCTGATATTCCCCTGGTTATAGTGTTTAATCTTGGCTGATGGTAGTCTCATGCAAACGTTAAATGCCTCATACTGTTATCAGGCTTTTGGCAAATGCTTTGAGAAAATTTTGCATGGGCCATTCATATATGCTCTTTATGCTCACATGTCGTGTCAGCTGTTACTATCCAGATGATATCACCAAGAGGGACCTTGTGAATTCCCCATACTTAGATTCCAAAGCCTTGCATGAAATTAGATGATGATCTTATTTATACAAGTTGTCCTATTTATTGGCAGGAGACTGTAGTTAGAAGTAATGTGTCAGACCAAATAATGCATCTGGGAAAATCCGATGTTTTGGAAACCTTATTGTTCTTGGATTTTCCTAATTTCTTTGTGTAACGTGGTTCTGTTTCCTATAAATATTCTTTCTCTTTGAGCTTTAAGCAAGGCCCACTGCATCCACCAAACTGTTTAGTTTAAATCCAAGACACAGATAAAAGGGATCTTTTAGAAGGGGATTTTTTTCCAAGTTCAGAGTAAGTGTGGGATTTGTCAGAACTGATGCCTGTTGTGCATGGCTGAAAGGTTTCACCTTCACAAAAGTGTAATGATCGGCGTGTTTGGCCTCAGAGGCCAAAGGAAAAGAAATGCTGCAATATACTTAAACTGGAGTTAGAAGTAGGCTAACAAAATTGAGATTTTTTTCTAGAAGCCTAGGCAGCTTCAGTGAGAATTCATTTTTATACATGTAAAGTCAGTGGATATAAAGAAGTCTAGTTTAAGTCTTTCCATGTGCTACCAGGTTCTTGCAATGTAATCTTCCCTTAATTAATGCATACTTATTCTATAACAAATTACCTCTAACAACTTAAGTGCATATGAGGAAACAAGGAATACAATCTCAAATATTTCTCTTGTGCTGTTGTGCTTTCTTAAATGGATATCACTAAGGCTAGTAAAACAAATTCATTTTCAGATAAGGATAGATGTGTGGATGTCACAGATTTTTTGGTTTCCATTGTTCTTGCAAATGGTGATTCTAATTTCTTAGGTGATAAACATTCAATTTTACAGTACTTCTAAATGAATTTTGGGTTTGGTGATATGATTAAATATGGTGAAGGCAATAATAATAAGGTCAGTTGGTCTCTGATTCAACATCAGTGATGCACAGTTTGTGGAGGGGCAAATATAGGATGAATTTTGTTAAGGTTCAGATGATATTATTTGTTCATTGTTTTCCACTATCATGAGCAAAGATGGTGATTTATATTGACTCAACTTGCACCTACCTGAATAATGTCTATGACGTCTATGCAGTAGCAAATTGTTATAGTCCAAAAAACATGAATTGCAGCTACTCCAGAATCTATGCAAAATCTGAATGCAATAATTTCTCCAATCAAAAAACCACTGGTCTGAACTAGGGAATGTTTTATTCATTCGTGATGAATGATGGCTGATGTTCATTCGTAATTTTTTATGGTGTTTTTCAAAATCTGAACCTATGCAGCACACTATTTAGAAACACAGTGTATGGAATTCTTGGTTACAGTTCACTGCATACATGTACTGTTTGCTTTTCCAGGTGGTGTAGTATAACTCCTGATCTTGACTCCATGACTTTGGGGCTTCTGTGGCAGATGATTCTTGTGTAATTATTAGCACAAGAAATAAAGTTGCTTTGTTTTATCAACACCTTGTCTTATGATCAGAATTTAATTCACTACAAACAGGTGCAGAAAGACAAATACAACTGAATCAAATGAATTACTTTTATTCACAAAGAAACCTCATTGATATATTCTTGGACAGATTAAACCACTCTTGAAAGTTGTTTTCAGAAATCAGTTTCAGTATTGCAAAGTACTTAAATTTTCTAAATGTATTAGAGAACCAGGGTAGAATTGTGGTTTGAAAGACAGGCGTCCGCCAAGGAAGGCAGGAACCTCCCTCGGAATGGAGAATATGACCCCCTTCCCTCTGAATTATTTTAACTTTGAAATCGAGGGCATTTCAGGCGAAGATACGGGAAGAGGCCTGCCAGTTCTTTGCTGGTGTGTGTCTGTCCAGCAAGGCGAACAACCCGCGGCAGCGGCAGCGGCAGCGAACGAGAGCAGCGANAGCCCGGCTCCCAGACACAGCCGGGAGAGGCTCCCTTGGAGGGAGAAGGGACTCGGGGTCGCAAGGTTTCCCCTGAGGCACTGGAGCAGATGGTGAAGGTCCTTTTTTTAGTGAGGTAGATGTTAATAAGGTCCCAGTGCGATGGCTGCTCTTACAACCAAAGCTCCACTTACGGTAGAAAAAGGTAGCAGGAGACGAAACCCTGCAGTGGTGGCGAATTCTCCCCACATTGACCGCAGCCTCTTTCCCCTGCAAAGCTGGGAGAGCAAGAGAGAGAGGAGCTGTGCCCAACCCCTTCCCCCGGCCCAAATCTCACAGTATCTCTGCCCTTCCAAGAGAAACCACTCAGATAAGAGAAGTGCAGCCAGACGTCCTCCTCCCCTGAGCTTGGCAGCTTCTTTTGTCTCTACTAAGTACCAATCGTTACGGTTTCTTAGTGGCAGATGGGACAAAATTCTACGAGAGAAAGAAAGAACAGGAAAAATCCTAAACCTCAACAAGAATTTATGTATGGTTTGTCAGTGTGATAACATCTATGAAAGTTTTTAATGTATTTTGGCAAAAAAGTCATTAACTCAGTTTTCTTTTTTTTTTTTTTAATAATATTAGACTGGATAGGAAACTTCCTGTGAAATGTCTGTCAACCTTCAGAAAAGAAGCTTTTTAAATATTATGTACCTATTGATACTTATTCCTGAAAAGATTCAACTAACTTCCTTAGAAGTACTGTGTAAATCTCATTGTTCTCGAAAACAGGCTGTGCTTTCATGTGCATCAGCTGTATTATCCTTGCCTATATAGTATTTGATGTCATCCACAAATGCTGCTTGTAGACATACTAGAGATTTAGATAATAGTGGACTAATGCTGTGAAGGATAAGCTTACTCCGTGTCCTCAGCCGTAAGTTTCTTTAACATGTATTTTGAGAGTAGAAATTTGAGGGATAATGAAAATATGTTAAAGTCTCTGAAATTACATGGGTAGTCCAATTTCAAAAGAAAAATCATCACCCTCCAATGGTTAAAGCATCTCAATGGCCTTACTCTTTGAGATGAAACCATAAGCTAGATCATATCATCTGTGACTTGCTTCCTGTTGGGCTTCTGTGCTATATCCCAGAAGTCTTGTCATTCTGCCACATTTTTGGCAATATAACCTGGATCAGGGATGAGATAGAAGCAACGGTATGGGATACTATAACAGCATGGGTCTTGCTTAGAGGTTCATAGTAAAAGTAACCCTATTTACTGCACATGATTACTCTGAGATCCCCATCTGCTCTCTTCCTTTGTGTCACTAACAGCTAGTACTTTTTATTTCCATCCCTATGTTTCTTTGCCAAATTATTCAGTGAAAATGAAGTCTTGCAACTCATTGAATCTAACTATGTCAGACAAATACATGCCAAACTCAGAGGTATCTAGTCACACGTATGTAGGCTTTCTCTCTGTTGTTGGCAATCCACTAATATTTTAGTTGCTGCTGAATGGTGCTTGCCCTAAGTCAAGGACTTCCCAGTTTCCCATGCTCTGCCAGCCAGCAGATGCACAAGAAACCAGGAGGGAGCACTACCAGGACAGCTGACCTGAACTGGCTGAAGGGATATTCCATGACATAGAATGTCATGCCCAGTACATAAACTGGGGGGAACTGGCCAGGAGGTACTGACTGCTGCTGAGGGATGGGCTGGGCAGCGGTCAGCAGCTGCTGAGCAGTTGTACTGGACATCTCTTGTCTCTTGGGTTTTAATCCTCTTTCTCTCTCTTACATTTAGTTATTATTATTTTTCTTTCAATTATTAAACTGTTCTTATCACAATCTATAGGTTTTACCTTTTAATGATTCTCCTCCCTATCCCTGAGAGTGTGCATGAGTGAGAGTCTGAAGGGTATTTAATTGCAAGTAGGGGTTAAACCATGACATGCCCATACAGAAAATAAGTCTGAAAGCACTATAAGTCTGAAATATAGCCAGAAGGAATTCTATAAAGTCCATGAAGCTGTGTGTGCCATTTTGATGATGTAGTGTACAGGGAGACACTTCAGAGCAGGCTGCCACGTGGACAGGAGGCATGCTGTGATCCCAGCTGCTATGAGGACTGCTCACTAGAAGCAATGCAGGCATGACCAGTAAGAGTTGGCACTGCTCTTCTCTGTAGCAAAAGTCTTTTTTCTCCCTATGGGCTAAGTTTCCCTCCACCTCTGTCTTTTTACATTACCTATGGCTTTGAAGAACTTAGGCTTCTGCAAACATTTCAAAGCTTTATCTAAGTATATCATGGGAAGTGTTTTAATACAACCTACAGGACCAGCTGGCATTGATTCTTTAGACACGTGAACACCTCTAGAAATGTGTCCCTTGGGCTTTTTGAAAGTTGGCTACTTCTCTGCATGCACACACACACACATACACATACACACACACATACACATACACACACACATACACACACACACACACGCACACATATATATTTATATATGTATGTATGTGTGTATTTATTTGGTAATAATCTGTAATGCTAACTGATAGGTTCCTGAATTAACGTGGTGTATCTGAGCATTGTTCCAATAAAACTGTTCACTGGATGCTTCTCTGGCTAAAGATATGAAAACTAATAGTTTCAGGCAGGCAGTACCAAATGGGGAAAGCTTCTCCTCGGCCTGGGGAGATGCTTTTTCCATGCTTTGATGGGAAAGGAAGGAGTAAAAGCAGCTTTTGCTCCCAGACTGTGGAAAGAAAATACTAAGCAAAGAGAAAAGATAGCTCTTAACTAAAAAAAATTTAGGTTAATTTCTCATATGCATAATAGCGTTGTTCACAATTTATACCTTGCACTAGGTTTTGTTTCAAAGTGGAAAGGCGAATGAATTAATACCTCAGCAGCTATGATAAAGTCACTTTTTATCCAAAGTTGAAGTTAATTTGGAAATTCATAGGACACTTGAATATATACATATATATATTTTAATTGCTTTTGAGATGCACCTTCGTAAGCTGAGGGGCCTGCATCTGCAAGATCTTTCTCATTATTATTCATGCATGCCTTGTTACAGCCCTTGGGACTTTTTCCCTGGGCATGAGAAGCTAGAAAGACACTGCAGTAGTAAAACTGATAATAAAAAATATTTTGTCAGTGCTCAATATTTCAAGAAACTAATTTCCGTATACATTAGAGAACTGGATAGCTTTAGACTGCAGAAGTGTTGGGAATGCTCAGCCCTGGGTGGCACTTAACTAGCATGCCCTTCTGTTGAATGCTGTCTAGGTGTATGCACAAAGAAACCTCAGTACCTGTTCTTTAAATGTACAGATCCATTCCAAATGGAATCGCAGAATCACAGAATATTTTGGGTTGAAAGTGGCCTCTAAAGGTCACCTACTCCAACCCCCCCAGCATGGGAGGGGACACTTACCACTAGACCAGGCTCCTCAGACCCCATCCAGCCTGATCCTTAATATTCTCAGTGTTGAGGTATCCATCGCCTCTCAGGCCACCTGCATCAGTGTTTTACCACCATAATTGTAAATGCATTGAATTTCCTTTTAATGTAGACCTGGGTAGATACACTTTCCCCTCCATTTGATATGCCAAGTAGCACACCACTATCTGAACACACCTTAATATTCCATGTATTTATTCTCCTTTACAAAAATGTATAGTGAGTAAGTAGGAATTCAGTAACACCTTAATATGGAAATATGTGTGTGTGTGTGTATCATTACATATATATAAACATATATATCTGGAGTGATACTGAAGGTTGTAATCTACTCAAGTAGGCTAAATGAGGTTAGAGCTTTTTTAACGTTGACACAAAGCAGCCTATGTCCAAATTCTTTTAAACTGCTGACATCTGAAACACGAAGTTTGCTTTTAAACCTTCGATTAGCATGGGCAAGAGCCCTTCCCAACTCCTGAGCTGCACTTGGAAGATTTTTAGGATAGCAACAGGGGCCTTTTAAAAGCCTAGCATTAGAAATAACTGGATTTCTGTGTCTAGAAGTATTTCATGGTGCTTTAATTTACTGTTATGCATGTTATCAAAGAAATGGTTGATTTGCTTAACTTGAGTGTACTGCTAAGTATGTGGGAAGCATGTGACCACGTACTTTATGCTGTACAGTGTTTCCAAATGGCATGCCATTCATCCTTTCCATTAGTTAGCAATCAGAATTTCTGGTGTTAGAACACTCCTCCCTTTGGCATATATGAGTACACATTAAAAAAAAAAAAAAAAAAAGAGGGAAATCATTAGGAAATCCTTGCTGGCTGTGGTCCATACCTTATTTTAGCTTGTTCAGCAGCAAATGGGATAAAATTTCTTCACTCCAACATACGTCTTCCCATTAGCAAATTAAGAGGAAGAAATGGGTAGGTAATGAAAAATTCTTGGTTTGAAATGTTCAGAAATGAAGTCCAGTATGACATGTAATAGCATTAGCTTGTCACAGATTTATGCGATATATTGATTAGCTAATGGCAATAAAAAGAAAAAATTAGGATGCTGCAGACAATCTGTGATATCTGAGCCAGAGACATTGTGATCCATCACTGATTTGTGAGATCCTGAGAAGGAGGACATGATAACTCTTATAAATCCACAGAGAACAAAAAGCTCTCATATGCTGACACAAATTTTACTCTTTATGGAAATATATACAGGACAAACGAAAATATTTTATGGAAGAAGACTGACTGTATGAACAAGGGGATGAGTATCAGAAATGCTTCTGGATTGTAAATATTAGAAATTCTTTAATAGTATTTCCATTTGTCTGAATTTTAGAAACAAGAAACAGCGACTATTTTTTGGTACCCTGGGAAGAGTGAAATATTTCTTGGCAATTCTTGATTCTATAAATGACAGATGT
Organism: Melanocharis versteri; assembly: GCA_013397845.1. Classification (NCBI taxonomy): domain Eukaryota; kingdom Metazoa; phylum Chordata; class Aves; order Passeriformes; family Melanocharitidae; genus Melanocharis; species Melanocharis versteri. Next base: position 503,634 of record VZTG01006863.1, on the reverse strand, counting down.
ATGTATGTTTGTGGCAGTAAAAGTTCCTGATTTCCTGGAGTACTTTGTTAATTTTGATTACAAGACTCATTCTCCCCATTTATGTTTTATTTCTGTGGCAGTTATTTGGTACAATATGCAGAATGTATATGGGATTTATGCTATAACTATATGGAGGCATTCAGGGATTGCCTTAAGAGGTTAATAGGCAGTAAACTGAAATGGGGGTGGCTGACCTTCCTGACCTTGCAGGCTACTCACCAGAAACTTCCTGTGCTGGAGAGCTCTGAGATTAAAGTCATGTCTTGCACTAGTGAGGAAAAATGGAGCTTTCAGGGGAGTTCACAGGAAGGAGGTGCTGGAGGTGTGGTAGAGTAGAACAAGCCAGGAATAGCCTTTCCAGGATTTACTTATTCGTTTCCTCTGCAGGATCCTCTGGGAATCTCTACTGCCTGCTCCTAGCATGGCCTCACTCCTAGCTGTGCTCATAGCCTCCATATAGGAGCATTACTACTTGAGAATAAAGTGAGAGCCTAAGGTTGACTGTAGTGTTGGAGAACTTCCTGATTTCATACCTGAAACACCAGATAAAAATCCAGTACTTTACTGTATTTATCCTGTTCAGAATTTTACATAATAATATATATTACATAGGTGAAAATTTAAAGTTACCAGCTGGTAAAGTTAAAGCTACCGGCTTCTGATTTTTAAGGCTAACCATATAGTGGACAACTTCATCCACTGGCTTTGCGAAAAACAACCCATTCTAATGCAAGATCAGAAGCTGATCCTTATAGTGGATGTGAATGCAGGGAAAACCTTGATTTTTATTCTCCTCAAATAGAAAAAGTAGTGACATTATTCCTGATGTGAAAAAGCCACCACTATATTTCTGCTGCCAAAGTGCTCTTGCAACCACAGCCTAACAGAAGACTAGCAGTCTTCTTTAGCTAATCTGTACATAAAAGCTGCATAACCTGCTGTGGCCATTTCACAACTCCTCTGGAAATAATTCTTAAAGATACTGAAAAGTAATTTTAAATACAGTTTGTGTAAGAAATTTTTATTGCCTCTTATATTTAAAATCTCTATCAGGAAACTAGACTATTTGTGTTTATATCCCCTAGAAAAGCAATCCTGTCTTCATTATCGAAGCCACCAGTCCACAGACAAAGGGTAGAAACAAGAAACAAATTACCACATTGACACCCAGATCTTTCCTATTTTGTCTTGACAGCATTTCATTTATATGATGGTGTATTTTTCCCTTGCAGCTATTGCCTCCTGTTACTCTTTAAGGTAATTGAAGCTGGGCCCAAAAGACCTTAGAAGCTTGTATCTTCTCCTCACATTAGTGACACTTCAGTGATAAACTTGAACTTAAAGTTACTGAGGCGTAACTGAGGGTTCATTTGATAGCTAGTGGTTTTCAGCAGCACTGCAGGGCTTCAGAGGCTCAGCGTGAGCGAGATTGTTAATGTCCTGTGAGGGAAAACAATAACACATTTCATTAATGCGTTCATGTGTGAAGCATCCATTAGTGCACTGGAGGTATTAATGACGTTATGCTTTAAACTGACATGTGGGGCATGACAGGAATTGCAAGCTCTGATGAGAACAGATGACAAGATAAGCAAATATTTGAATGGCTTCATTTGCCTGCAGGTCAAACCATGGTGCAGGGGAACTGAGAAAGCTAAAACCTGGGAGAGATTAGTGTTTTCCTAGCACAGACTGAACCACAGGAAAATTTAAGAAAGATTGTTTACTAAGTAAATAGAGAGGTCAGTCAGGACAATAATATGTAAAAGGTACAAGCTTAATTATTGCCGAGTCTCAGTTCATAATTTGAGTTAAATTGTTAAAGCCATGGCACAATTCAAGGTATAGATATACAGACAAACATTTTGATTCTATGGATATTCTTTTAATTTTCAGTAATTCCCCTCTTTCTACCTGCTGTGAAGGTTTAAAATTTATAGTCAAATAAACTGCTGACTAAATCAACAGAACCATTAGACTTTGTGCCAGAACTGAGTTTAGCCATGGGATTTTAAGAATCTAGTTTGTCTGCGAGTAAGCAGAAGTTGTTAGAGTTAGTAAGATTATTATTCTTCTCTCGTTGTGCATGTTCTTTATTTATCAGGTTTGAACTAGTAGTAAATTAGCAGATAAAGGCCTGTTCCCTGGTTTTGGACCAGTGTTGGATTGCTACAGGAGGCTCACAGTGCGATGGATTTGACAGCTGCAACTCGGCCATTAGATGACAGCAGTGCACATCTCAATGCCATCCAGCATAATTTAACATGAACGATCTGACATGCTTGGCAGATCCTTGAAGAAGGGGGAGGAAAAGGCCACTCCTTTGCTACCTCTGATTCAGAATGATTTCGTACAGCCAGACTTTTCAGAAGCAGTAACACTCACTAGCTGGCTAATGCAATGAGGTTGCACATTATGAGTTTTGTGGAAGTACTGCTGTGCAAAACCAAAGCAAAAAACTCTTGCACTGCCAGTTCTCTAGGATCCATGAATAAAAACCTGAACATTTTTTTAATATTTTCAATACATCTTCATCTAACTTATTCATGAACACTTCTCTATGCCTCACTATCCTCTGATTTTCATCTTTTAGTACAATGTAGTGATTTCCTGTCCAGGCCTTTGTGCTTGTACATCAATCAGTCTTGTAATAATTAAAAAAACTAAGCAAATATATCTGACAATTTTTCACACTGAAATTCTGGGAAGTTAGCACAGAAGTCTCCTTTACAACTTTTGTCACAAATATTACTCATTCGAGCTAAAATTTTCCATGAAGATACATTTTTGTGAGAGAAGAGGAAACCAAATCACTTCAATCAGCTGGAGTCTTCAGGAGGTGGGAAAACATACTTTTTTACTCTATAGTTGGCAATGTGTAAAGATATTGTCAAGGACAGTGTGTGTTTTCCTTTCTAATAAGCTGCAGATTTATGTGTACAGTTTGCTTGCTCTTATGCTTGTCTTCAGTAACAAGCTGTCTAAGAAAGAGCATGCTGATGGACTGCACATAAACTTTCTCCACTTAGCTAGTCAAATTTGAACACTATCCTATTTCTTGTCTATCTACCCTTCAAATTAATTTATGGTGTATCTTCTCCTCAAAGTGTGTACTCCAGAAGGAATGGGGAATGTCTGACTGGCATAGTAGATAGGGAAGAGAGTGAGAGCTGAGTTTCACTGAGTTACTATTTGCCTATTCTTACTCAGGGTCTCCCATAACAGGACAGGTGAGTGGGAACTGTGTGAGAATGACCCTACAGATTGATCCCCACGAACCTGGTTTTCAGTGTTCTAAGTGACACATTAGTTTGGGCTTTGTGGGTTTTGTCTGCCCTTACTCCTTCTGTTCCCAATTTTTCATCTAAACATCAACAATGTTCTATTTAAAACAGACACTACTGTTAAGAAATTGTCAATTAAATGAATGAAAAAAGTCTTAATGTATCTGCTTCTCAGGGTCATCTGCATGTCATGGCCTAAACTTACCATGCAGTTTACTTTTAAAGGATTTCCAGTCTGCTCTAAAAATGGAAATGATTTTGATAAACAGTTGAACTTTTGAAAGCTTATTTGAACTGACTCTCCAAGCCTTTACTGACTCCTGTTTCCAGCTCTGAACTAGTGTCTGTGATGTTGATGATGATGAAGGATGGTGTATGATGTTGATGCTGAACTTTAAATTATGAAGGCAAGTGCCTAAGATAAAAGGAGGCCTTTGAGCACAAATTATCCCATGGCAACAAAGTGACACTATAGTATTTTCTATAGAAAATGTGACCTTTTTGATGAGGACATGTCTAGAGATAAATAACAAAATGCCAGGTCTGTCCTTTTCCTTTCCTGTTGAAAATGACTGACCAATATTTCTTCCCATTGCATGCCTTACCTAGCAGAAGATAAAGAAGTGACAGTGGAAGAATCTGAGTAGCCATAAGCCTACATGGAAAGTAAATTGGAGTTATTACAGGCATGCAGACTATGCTCTACACTTTATGCACTGAGAGAACTGACTTACAGAACACAAATCTGATAGTTTTTTCTGCATAACTGCAAAAAGGCTGTTGCATGAATGCATGGTGTGTAATGTCATATCAATGAGTCCACCATCAGGGATATAAGTTTGTGTTTCAAGACAATAATGATGTAATATTTATCCTTTTTATGAGGTGGTATTTATGAGGTTACATTCCATGTATCTCTTACTGTTGCCAGTGCTCCTCTGCTTAAAATACTCTTTCAGTTATGAAATCTGATTTAGGAGAAATAGCTACACAGTCAAAAGTGGTTATGGTAGAGTGAGAAGTTTGAGTCTTGACATTCTGTTTGTGAGAAATTAGATAATAGTACGGGTTTCCTGCTTCATAATTTCTAGATTTTTTCCCTCGTTGTCTTCATAAGCATTCATCAAGTTATTAGGCTGTAAGAATATGTGACATATACTTTCTATACTTCACTTTTACAATTTATCGAGTCAAACTTAAATCTTCCCAGAATAGCTCTCAATTATTTTCCATTGTGAAAAAACAGTGTTTTCTTGGAGTGAGAGATGTGTGTCACCCTGGTTACTTGGAACTGAAGGTGCTAAACATGACCAGCCATTCAGCTTGGTCCCCCCAAGTCACTTGCTCTTCTTGGTAGAGCCATTAAGACAACTGCTAAGACACACAAGGATATATTCTCACAAAAACCTTAAATTTGATACAAACTGAGAATTTCCAGCTTACACCAAATGCTTGGCAAATGCTTTCTTGGTCTTTGCTATTTGTTTTAAAATAGAAGTTGTCATCTAAAAAAGAAAGCCAGATTGACAACTTGGTGTTTATCTCTGCAGAGCAAAAGAACCTGTGTGGCTCTTGAAATGCAAGGTTTGAGAGGTTTGAAACCTTTTTAAAGGCTTGTAGAATAATTCTATCCCATTACTTAAATAAATCTTACCTCTTGCTTTGCTTCCAACACTTCCTCACGTTCTTATTTAATGTTTCTACTCCATAGCAGGCAGCTCTGTGCCGCTCTAGTTCAGGAGATGAGGTCTGTGAAGGAGGAATTCAGAAAAAATGAGGCTTTTCCAGAGATTATGTCAAGAAGAAGTGGATACCAGACAACTGTGATCTGATTGATAGTGATGGGAGAATGTTCTTGTTCTTCCTACAGTGATTTGACTATGTGACAAGTCCATTCTCCCAAACATCTCGTGAAATTGCACCTATGTGGTGTAAAAATTCTTTTGGGATACTGGTAACAGTAAGACTACAAATAAACTGTAACTCCAAACATGTGGCTCATCCACATAGAAGTTTTTATTGACTTTTTCTTCACTGTTTGTATTTGAGTGTCACTTTTATTAGAACAGGCAAGTTTGTGTTTTCTTCTTAGATTGTTAGGGTTTATAAGCTACTGCAGGCATCTTCCCAGGGAAATCTTGGAAAATGCTAAAGAAATACCAGAAAGAATCTTAACTTGAGTAGCAGGTGCAGTATAAATTTCTTCCAAACAGCTGAGTACTAGGAATCACTCTGTTTTATTATCTGATGCAAACTTTTATATAAACAACTGCTGAATTACAATTAGTGAGTAGAGAAAGTTTGTCTTGATTTGGCTACATTGTATTTTGCTGATTATCATCCACAAATTCTGGTCTTTCTTTGTTGGTGAATGATTCAGGCAAAGTGATCTTTCCTATTGCTGTAATGGCATGTTCTGATCAATGGACATACTTTGAAAGTCTTAGAATAAATGAAAACAGAATTAATACCAAATTTTGGGTTGCTTTGGTTTGGGGTTTTCATTTTGTTTTGTGTTGTTTTGTTTGCTATTGATAGTTCTCATATAATACTAGTCATTTAGAATACTCTGTATTTTTATACATATGTGAGTATATAAAAAAAAGTAAAATGCCTCTAACTATATAAAACTGAAGTGAATTTTCTGTATCCTAAAACAAGGTCAAGAGATTAATTCAGAAACTCATGTTAAAACTCAGCTGAAGCAGCCAATGACATGCCCTTAAAAAACCCTCAATTTAGCATGATTCTTTCTGCTGCACTGAAATGTTGGGGAAGATGAACTGGTAGAAATGGTATCTATATTAGATAAGATTAGAAATACTTTTCATACACTACAAGAAGCATATCTCTGAGATCAGTAACACATTGACTTCATTAGAAAACGCATAAATTATATATGAGGATCAAACCTGGCTTTAGGACCTTGCCCCGCCACAGATTTTGAAAAATAGGCTCAAAAGAAAGGAGAAGAATGGGGTGGTTAAGCAGCCTGGCAGTTTTTGTCTTAGCCAGTTTAGTGAATGAAAGTGTCTGAAATCTAGTCCAGGAAGAGAATGAAACAGAGTTTAAAACTGCTGAAAGGAGAAACATCTGAGGAAGAAGGCAATAGGTAAGACAAGCTTGCAAACAAATAACTGTTTAAAAGACAGCACTTAAGAATTTGCAGTTTTAAAAAATTGCTGGATTTTCTTGTTGTACTACATGCTATGTCTTTCACACAAATTGTTTGGCAATAAAATGATGTTGTTTCTAATTATTTTTCTCAGATGCCTTCTAGGAAAAACTTGTAGTTTTGCAGTTTCTTGAATGATATAATTGCTTACCCTGCTATGCCATAGTATATTTTTACTGACAAACATAATGATAAATCAGTAATTTGTGGCATATTTCATTTAGACACTAATTGCCGTTCTAGCTCATTATTGATATTAATGATCCCGCAACTCTAACTGTTAAGGGATGAGCAAGGCTGAAATCATGGTCCATAAACTTGCTACTCTTTTAATAGATTTGAATGAGAATTAGAATATATGTGCAAATTGGTGGCTAAAAGGGATGGGAGTCTTTTAACCTTGTTAAATCAATAAATTTTATTGGAAATCAGTATTAATTTGGATGGGTGTTTTGACTAGGGGCTGAGCAGTATCCTTGCCCTGGGCACCAGGTGTCAGTCTTGGTGCTGGTAGAGAGGAGAGAACTTTGAAAAGATCTTGTGTGATTGGATTAGTGATTCTCTCCCACAGAGTTCCTATGATGTTCTCAATGCCTAGCAATGCACTGAGAAAAGAGAAAAAAAAGAAAAGGAAAAAGCTCCTTACATGTTGGTAACAACACCATGAATGAACCCTGATATTTATTCAGGAATGTTACAAAATTACTGTGGTGTCCTTCTGCACTTTCGGTCCCCTGCATTGAGTGGAAGAGGAAGAACATGGATTTCTGGACATGATTATATTTCCATACAGGTAGTGTTGACATGTTTGATGGAAGATCTTTTTCAAATTATTATTATTTTATGCACCTACATCTGTCAAAAGCTAAAGAAAATATAATTTCTGTCAATACAAAAAGAAACCTGAAGGGTTTCATCAAAAAGACAACATCCAGTACAACTCTTTGGAAAGAAACTTCCTTGATTTGATATTAGTTGAGATACTACCTGACATCTTTGATCAAATGCAAATATATTAATTGGTAGCTCAGAAATACAATATTTTAGGAGACGACTGAAGAATTATTGTTCATTAGCCAAGCTAAGGAATTTGTTTGCAGGTCAGTTACTAATTGGTGGACACATTCAGAATTGCCTCATCAACCAAAAAAAAAAAAAAAAAAAAGTGTTTTTTAAGTATAAAATACATCTGATAACATGATTTAATTCACGATTTAATTCCAGCCCTCATTAAGCTTTCCAATAAATGTAAGTTTATATTACAAAATATATCTCGGGATTCCAAACAGAAATTGCTCCATATTTAAAAGTCACAACCATATGTTCATTGACTCAAATTTGACAGTCTAACAAGACAGTAAAGATGGAACATCACTCAGATGGTTGGAAATCTTATCTTATTCTTCCTCTGGGTTTCCTATATCTCAATGCTTAAATTTCATATTACATAGAGAAAATAACAATGATTTAGTAAGCCTGTCATTTCTCAACCTGAGAACTTCCCTAAGACCTCTGCTCCTTTGTTTCAACTCTTGAATTCTGTTAGATGAGTTTGTTTCTTCAAAGTGGTAATAAAGTCACCTGAGAAGATAGCAACTGTCTTAAAGATGTTTTAACACTTTTTGCCAACATGAGTCACTGTTGCATGTACATGTCTCAGGAAGGACTTTAAAACCAAATTAAAGTTAAAAATAATTTATATTTCATCAAATTTTCTACTCTTAGTATATATATTCTATTGTAAACCACATTTTATTATTCTTAGTATGCATTGCATATTGTTTTCTCAAGCATTGACTGGAGGGAAATAAAATGCAAAACATTAGTATTTAATATTAGAATCCTTCTTGTGAACTTCAACGGTTTAAATCAACTTGAATTGGAAACAGTATGACATTTTCTTGCATGAGACTTTTTTTTTTTTCAATAGTCACTATTGTAGCCTGGTAAACATGGTATGAAATTTAATAAGCATCTTGATTATCTCATTTGGTGATGTCCTGTGGAGAAGCAGAGTATGTGATTTCTTTCAGATATTGACAGTGGACCTTCCTGAATATAGCTGATACTAAAAACCCTTCAGAAATCCTGGATGGAGTAAGAAGGGAGATCTTAGATTTGTGGAGGTCTTTTTATGTAATAATCTTCATTCTGGTTAGTGTTTAAGCTGAAATACCTGCAACACTAAAGTTTAAATCCGAAAATCTGGTGATACTTGCAATGCAGAGAAACACAACTCCCTCGCCATGTCTGACATTGACTCTTCTGTTTCCTGATGACTGTGTGCAATGTTCCAGTAAAATCAAGGGTAAAAAACAACTTTGCATTGGAAAGGAGATTTGAAACTAAGGACATTTATCTAATGATATTAGTGAGCTTTGTATTCAGTTTTGTACCCTACCACTGACTTTCTGTCAATTTTATGTAAATTCCATTCAACCACTTTCTTGGTAGTATTTGTGTAATTCCTATGAAAACACAGGCCTTCTGCCTTTTTCCCCTTCACTATTCTATCTAAGAAGTGTATCTAAAGTGCCAACATACATGAAAAGATAGGTGTGAGGATGAGAATGTAGAGGTCTTGAAGATCATTGGCTACTTCATTAATAGGTGTCACATAATTACTCCTCAGATGAGAAACAAGATGAACAGCAGCTGATGTGCTGATATTTGAACATTCAGCAAAATATATTACTTCTAGTACTGTTGGAATGCAAAACTTATGAAACATCTCTGTTACCTACCTCTAAAAAAGTGCTTTAAAACCTCTTTAGAGAGGCCTAGTGACCCATCTTTGCATGTATCTAGTAAGTGAGATTTATTGTATGAACGCATTGTTCTTTCCATATAACACCACTAAGGTCTGCTGCTTCAGCAGCTTCTTAGTCCATTTTCCTTCCATTATTGTCCTCCTAACACTCATTCCAAACCAAAAGCCATGAAAAACAGAATGTGGTAAGTTTTGATATGTTTTGGCAATATCTGGGATAACTCACAAAAGTTATCTGTGAAGTACCTCACAAAAATACACAAGGAATTATTGCCCTTTAGAAATCCCAAAGAACATTAAGAATATTAAGGTGTTCATATGAATATGGAAAGGTTTTAGCTGATTTCCTAAGAAACAGAGTTCTGTCATAAAAAGCAAAAAAATCCATTCAGAAAAAAAGCTGATGAGGAGACAGTAGAAGTGGTATTGTTCTTGGGATGGGGATCAGGACCCAAATTTTCATTCAGAAGCTAGGGAAAGCCACAGGAATTATTATTCTCCATAATATTAAGAAAAATGTATGAAATTAAATAATAGAGATCTTTAAATACTAGAGGAGATTTCTGAACTAGTCTAAGAGGAAAGAAGGAGATGGGTTTCTCTGATATGCAAGGCAAGCAAGCTGTGACTATGCACGGACACCAGGATGAAAATATAATATTTCTCTAGGTGTAGATTTTTGCCTGGCTGAAGCTGTCCTGGCTACTTCGCCACAACTTTAACTGTGTTAATAATGCATTGGGATTAACGGCTGAGGACACAGAACTTTTTTTAAATGTGTCTGAGTTCAAGGCTTACCTTCTCCATTTAAAAAAGGCAACAATTCTATTTTCTGCAGTCAATGAACCGTTTATTTTCATCAGCCAAGAAGAAGTATAAAGATATACCTTACAGTGACTAAGCAGTTGTTAATTTTTTAATCTGTTTGTTCTTTTACTCCCATTACATAAGATGTAAGCTTTAGCTTTTGTTTTTTCCCTTTTTTTTTTTTTTTTGTCTCGTTTTGTTTTGGTTTGGTTTTTTCTAAGAGAAAATTTAATATAGAAGCTTACCTGAATAGATAGCTTAGGGACAGAGCTTTTTTCTAAGAAGAGTCATAAGAGAGGAAAACTCTGAGGATGAAATTACTTAACTGGCACCAAGAAATTAGTAGCTGTTGGAAAACAGGAGGCAAACATGAGAAAGATGAAATTATATATGAGCAGATGAGCATACGTCAAGAATGAAGGAGACTAAAGGAAGTATAGAAGGATGTAAATTGCATGAGGTAAGGCATGTACATAGTTATGCAATGTATTATCTTATTAATGACAGAAGAAACTGAAGTGAGGGTTTTTTGGTTTTTTATATTTTATTCCACCACAATGGGAGAATGACTGGTGGAGAGGTTTTTAAAACATCACAGATGAGAGGTGACAAGATTTGCCATTGTTATAGCTGTACAGGAAAAAGAAGTGAAGGAATCTGAGATGACCACCAGGTTTTGACCCCTGTATCTTTAATGTAGGTGAAAATGTTGCCATCTCTTCTCATGTGTTTAAAAGTGCAGCACAGCCTATGTGGATTCTTGACCTAATCATTGTGACTTACTTTCTCATTTTTGTGTTCTAACAAAAATGATGTTAAGACCAGTTGCTATACTTGCTCATCATGCTTAAGTACTCATATAGCTAGGCAGATCTATATCAACACTGTCATCTAAAAGAAGTTAATTGAGCTAAATAAAACTGGAATTGATACCGGTTTTAAAATAAATTGTTATTTGAACTGAGTTCTACTTACTCCCCCACATCGTCTTCTGAGGCCCCTGGTTAGAACACCTGGTAGGCTCATACTAAGTTAATGACTGAGTGCTATCCTAATTCTTAAAGCAGTCTGTACTCATCAATTCTTTTTATTTGTTAGTCATAAGAAGGGATGCACCATCCAGACACTTGAGTTAGTAAGAAATGTTGCAATGAATACAAGGGCCTGAGAACATTCTTCTTCCTTGGGCTGTGCTGGTGGGAAGAGAGTGCACCTACAGAGAGAAGTGTGAGGGAACATGGATGCAGAGGCAAGTAGAAAGACACCCTGGACACAGGACAGCCGGAGCAGGTCTGATTAGAGCTTGGTAAACTGGTGTGAAACATTGCAGTAATACCGTCAATTGCAGTTGGCTACGGTCATATTCCTCTCTGTTACAATGTATAGATCTATTCTGAGTATGCAAGGAAAGGCAAGAAAAGAATTTTTTTACTCACAATCTCCAGATAAGGTAAGGTTTGGGGTTTTTTTTCTAAATAAAGAAATTGATCATCACCTGATGCTATTCAGATCTGTCAGAACTTACTTATTGGGGAAAAAATGCCCATAAAAAAAGATTGTAAGAAATTACTAAGTGTTGAAACCTGTAAGATTCTGAAGGGATTTTTTTTGAACTAGTAACTTTTATAAATTATTTTGTACAGTGAGACTTTTGAAATTTCACTGAAAACACCAAGGACTTAATTCTGCTAAGGTTTACAGTGAAACTGATGAATCATCTATATAAAAGGGGAGAGATTGATAAAAGCTGCAAAACTCAGACACAAGTTTAATTTTCTATTTAGTTCAGTCTAGATACAAGTTTAATTTTCTCTCCAGTTCAGTTGTGGAGGGAGGAGGAGGGGCAGGTCTTCTCTGATGGGGATCCATTTATGGTGGAAATATTGTCATTTGGCTACAAAAACACAGATGAATGCAGCCTTTCCAGCTTCAGTGAATAGACACTAAGATGTGGACAGATCCACATACTCCTTTAAGAAAAAGACTTGGACCTGTTCTCATCTGTTTCTGTTTTGCAAGGTCCCAAGAGGTCCCTGGCCACCTGGAACTCCACAAAGGAATTGAACACTGGTTTTGATTTGAACCTACTTGAGTGCTGAAAGCTTGAAGATAATCAAAGCTCAGAATAACAATGGTAGAAGTAGGCAGCGCCCAATGCAGTCACACAACAGACAAGGACATTCCTCTGCCAGATAAAAGACTAATTTGCATGACTAATACATGCAGAGAGTAGTATTGACCCTTTTCTGTCCTGCCTTGTCCGTATGAGCTATGCAGACTATCTGTAGAAACCATGCAGAACAGTATTTGGGAAATAGAGACAGTAGAAAGTAATTTACATGAACTCTTTATTTCAGATGGCTGACTTTCAATGGTAATTATTTATCTGCTAATTATTAAGAGAATACATACATATTTAACTTCCTATTACGCTGCTATGGTTCTTGATTTTAAGCTATATGGTCCCAAAATTAGCTTTGCATTTTACAGAAACTAGTAGATCAGGAGAATAGATGGGATTAATATTTTCCTGCAAAGAATTCATAGATCTTCTGTAAAAGGGTCCGTTTCACATTCAGTAGCAAACTGCTATAGAACACTGAACATTTGAATCCAGTGGTGTTCATGGTGCTTCATTTTGTGTTTATGGACTCTCCCTGGTGATGGTTTGTTCAATTTTATAACTATAATAAGCAGTACTCTAACAAGGTATGGAGTGATCGAATGCCTGAAATGGAGGTTGGGCCAAACTATTGTGGTAAAATGTTAGCAGTTTCCAAGTCTAGATTTTATTTTTTTTTCTGAAGGTGAGAGAAGAGAGGAGGAAAAGGATAGAGCTGTAAGACTTCCATTTGTCTTGTTTTTCTGTGTAAGTTAGAGTTCTTGAAGAGTTCAGGTGTAATCACAGCCTTCTGTTGCAACAGGAAGCACCATCTGCTGAGGCATTCTGTAAGCAATATAACGTCTCTCCAGAGACAGTTTAGCATTCAATTCACAGAGAAGGATGGCAGGGACTTGTAAACAAAAGAAGACAACTGAAGCAATGAAGAATGGGCTGTGCTCTGAAGATTCAATATGTTTCTTTATAGCTGAAAAAGCCTGTATTGCTATAAAAGCCTGGCAGAGCTCTCTGATGTATTAATTGTGGTGGCTTTTTTTCCACTCTACCTTGTTATTTGAAAGCCAAAAAGTAATGTCAAAATATTGTTTGTTGTTTTTGTTGGGTTTTTTCCACTGCAACCCTCAAGTTTGTATGAGTCTAGCCCGAATTATTTAGCAAATAAGTCTTGTTTAGGGAAAGGGAGAGAAAGCTTTTAATTGCAGCTCAGTAGTAATTAAATACATCGAGTATACCTACGAAAGTATTGGTAATGACTGTCAATGAATATAAAGTTATGAAGTCACTTGGAATGAACAACAGCCTAGTATAAACACTTTTTATATCCTATAAAATACTTTAAAGCAGACCAGGAATGTGGTTGTGGTATTGGAGAGATAGATTGAATGGAAACTATGTCCTGTTTTGGATTAAACTGAAGTATCAGAATTATATACAACATATCCTTAAGAGTGTCATGAAGTATAGCTCTTTTTGGTCTTAAGTTTAAATAAAACAAATGACAAATATAAGATACTGCAACTTTAAGTTGTGATATTAAGAGTTCATAGGTTCTCCAGAATGGCTAAGTCTCCAGGTGGCCCAATATCTATTCTATCAAACATTTTAAAATAACAAAATCTTTCTTAGTCACGGTCTCGTGTAAAGCAGATATTCAGCATTCAGGAAATGTGAACAGCTTGCATTATGTGGAAACTCCCCTAAATCTTATCTATAAGGAAAATAGAGTTGAGACAATTATCTGTCTGTGGTGGAAGAGACACATGAACTGTATGGCTTTTGTGTGTTTTTCTACCTTGAACATTCAGAATACATTAGATTTTAATGATGAGAGCTGGAGAGAAGAGAAAGACAAATAAAAGGAATATCTTTGTTAATTAATTTCCACTTACGATAGTTTTGTTTTATTAGGTGAGACAATATCTTCACAGTTCTGGTGCAAACTGTTGGACATTAAGGAGTCCAATATATGCTTTCTTGTCTATGGAGATAGCGTTGGGGCTGATTTGTCACTGAAATAGATGTGAGTCTCATCAGGAGAAGTTATATGTGATAAAGGTGGCTTTCAACTAAATTGAATATTTTAATTATGACACAAAACACATGGTTGTTGGCAGGACCTTATTGTGTAAAATAAGGGTGTAAAAAGTCACACCCTTATTTTCAACTGGTGCAATTTACCATGAGTGCCTGAAAGTCCTCTACTCATGGATGAAATTCTCTCATAAGGTATCTATATTTTTTTAAACCTAAAAGACAAGGGGTACCTTGATTTTGGCCACTGTGCTCTAACTAAGATGCAGAACATTTCATCATTTGTATTTTATGATCTGTAGAGCCCTCAGGGCTGCAAAAAATCTCACTGATGCAAAGAGGACCATGTGTCCTCACTTACAAAATGACAACAATAGTGACTTTTACTAAAAGATGTTTGAGACAGAAACACGGAGAGGAAATATTAAGTTCTAACTCTTGGCAGAAATCAGTACTCTGTGTTGGGGTCACAGAGCAGGTATAGCTTAAAAAGCATGACGCGATGGACACAATCATCTGATTCAAATAAATCTTATAAAAAAATGAGAAGGAAGTAAAGCCTTCAAATCTATCTCCCCTTCCCTTAGATCTACTGTGTTAATTCAATCATTAGTGGGTTTCCATTCAAGACTGAAACCAGTATTGATAGATCACCTTTTAAGAAAAAAATCTCTTTGCTGTGTAAGTACTAATAAACAATCCTGAGGAAACTGGAGAATGACATTTGGAGAGCAGAGCTTTTTGTGCCAAAATCGTAGAAGAATGGGACCTATGACATCAAATCAAGGTATTAGAGAATTAAGACATGGTGGCCCTCTGATTTAATAATCCTTTCCAGAAGAACTTCAATATTTTTCTGTCTTGGTACATGAGAATAGATCTCTGTTTAAATCCATAGGGGTTTTGCCCCTGTATTTTTCTTGTGTATCAGGGTTTTCTGTATGCCCTAGGAGATATAACTGGAAAGACTCTGAAATAATGAAATGGTTTCATATTTAGAAATAAACACTGTCTTCAGGACTTACTCCTAGAAATTAGCAGTTTCTTGACAGCTGCTTAGCACTACCTGTAATGCCCACTGTGAGGCTGATTTCCTCCCTCTAAGAATGAGTGATTAAATTATGAAAGATGCAGTAATCTCTTATGTAGATTTATTATGAAGTGTAATTTTCCACTGTAAAGAGGACTTTCTGATGGATAATAGCAAATAAAGTTAATAGGATCTTTGCCTAGCTTTCTTAGACTAGCTGTAGCCTGACGTGCAAAAACAAGAAAAAACCCAAACCCCTTTAAATAATTTTAAAAGGGCTTATTTTGTAAGTCTTAGTCTCAGACTTCTAAAACCCTGCAGTAATTGTTTAGCGTTGCTTGGTACTAGTTCTCCTGCCATAAGTTAACACTGTTAACTACAGTATCCTGGAGTCCTACTGTGTATAGCAGTAAAGCAGTAAACTGTTTAAGAACAAATGCCTTTAGGGACTTGTATATACCATTCTCTTAATCCTCTTCTTATTTGGTTTACAGATATCCATACAGAGGCTTGCTTGTTCTGTACCTAGAAATTGTCCTGTTGATGCGTTTAGGAATTATATAGATTTAGGTGTTTTAGGCTTCAGATTTATACTGTTCATTCTATTCTGCTCTCATTAATCCAGCAATGTGTCTGACCTGCCATCTGGAATGGCATACTGGTGCCTCTTAAATAAGAGGAATTTGCTCTTTGTTGGATTTTCCACTCTAGGTGTGTACAGTCAAGGACCTGGCTGATGGCTAGTAAAACATCCTTTTCCTCTAGTTGCATGACTCTTTTTTCATAACTTTGAATATTTTTCTTGTTGAAGAATAACTTCAATATGAAAAGGACACTTTGAACACCCAGTATTATATGATAGTGTCACCCACCCTTGTTTTAAATAACACCCTACACCGCTGTTGCTTAAGGAGACTTGAGACCATGACTGCATTGTAAGCTTGTCTACTACGTGTATGTTGCTTTAGCAGGAATATCTGCAGCCTGAGGCATTTTGAGGCATGAAGTGAATTAAGTGAAGAGGATTTACAGGTGATAATTCCATTTATGTCCTGCATCTGGAAGAGAGAGACAGAGTTAACTTTTGTCTTTTAAATTAGAAGCTCTAAAATAAGCAATAAGCTGTAAACCAGACCAAAATAAAAGCCCTAGAAGAAGTAGCACTCCTTGTTGGATGTGTCTCGCCAATCTCTGCCAAAGCATTCCCCATTTCCCTACTTTCCATCATTTCTATGATGGGTTTCCTGCTTCCTGCTGATAGACTGCCCTATTTTTCTCACAGTTGATGAGAGGGGTTGGAGCCCAGAGCTGTGTGGGCATGGCCAGCTCAATATTTCTACCACACCTGCATTGCTGAGACCGTGGCTTCAGGGGGAGTGAACAGCCACCGCACAACAGAAGAGGGGCCATTTTGTTCCTCTTTCCCGGGGGAGAATGGAGCTGAGCTGAGCCCAGCCCAGCCAAATAATGCCAAACCCAGCGGTGTGCGTGCGCAGCAGGTGCCACGAGGAGCCGTAATGGAGTGGAGCGATGCGGACAATCTGGCTTGGGGGGGTTGTCCATCATTGTTTTCCATTGGCTCAGGGAAGGGGAGTTTGTCACTGCAGGGCTGCGGTGATATCTGCCATTTTCTCCTTTGTCGCAGGAGGCCATCTGATGCCAGCAATGGTAATGTCCAAAAACTTGTCTTTGTCTCAGCAGCCGTGTGGAACTAGGTCAGGGTGGTGAGCACATTTTTGTATAAATCACTCTCTCTTTGTATACTTTTATTATTAATGTGTTGTTGCTGTTCCTGTTTATTTCTTGCTGTTTGTTTTTAGTAAATTGTTATCTCAGCCCATAGTCTCTGCCTGTGTTCCTCTCTCACCAGAGGGAGGCTAATTTGAAGTTCATTTCCCCGCTGGTTTTAAACCACAACATTTAATTGGACTGTGAGAAAACAAGGGCATACACTAATAAAATGAGAGCATTTCAGACAAGTTTTATTAAGTTGTTCCTTTGACACAAAGAAGAACTGAAAGCTGGTCTTCAGTGCAGTACATAAATACTAACAATCAAGGTTTAGCTGTTTTAACAGGGGCTACTCCTATGGATTGACATGTTCGTGCTGGCCTAAGGGAGACTTTCCGGGAAGTAGCGAAGCCTCTCTAAGCAGTCAGAGGTTTCTTAATCTTGTGCATCAAGGGCATCCTGAAAAAAACATCTCTGATAGGAAAGGGGTCAGACTACCCAAAACAAGCTCTACTGATAGACCTATACAGTGCTGTATGTATCTGTAAAACCTCATCACTGGAAGAAACGAAGTACAAAAGACTGAAGATCCTCCTGTCAGCAGATGTGACTTTAGATGTCCTCGGCATTTTTTCTTGAGTTTGGCATGTGAAAAATCTTACATGTTAGAGAATTGTCCAGCCCATAATACTGTGCAAATCCACACAGCCATTAATGGTAGAAGCAGAAATAATAAAGCATATAAACATAATAAACGTTCCTGTAGCTGGATTCATAAAAATATCAGAATATGAAGTGGTGTCTGAAGCACTTACAAATTTTCTCATCTGAAGGAATGGAAGAAAAAACCTCTTGAATCGTGGGGCTGTCGCACATATAAAGTCAATCATCACTTCTAGAAGACCTTTGCACATCTCTTCTGTTTCATTTATATTTTGAGCCTGCCTGTGAAGATGGATCCCCTCAGATCCGTGCCTTTTTTATCATGCTTATTTCATGAGTGTTAGTACTGAAAAATTGCAAAGCTTACTGTGAATTTTATCTTTTCTAACAGTTTTGCAACCAGAAGACCAGAAATATGACTTTGCAGATAGCGAACAGGAATCCCTAGAGGACTAACAATTCGAAGTGCATGTTAGTTTCTCTATTACTTGATCAATGCTGTCACTAATGCAAATCTATTCCCACAATGCATGGAGTGTCATTAATTTTATGTTGTTTACGTACTCTTGCCATAAGGTTAAGCAATTCCTACTATTAAGCTAGATGAAATTGCATTACCTTAATGAAATGCACTTTACTGATAAAGAAGAATGTCACTTTCACAAGTGGAAGCGCTGTTAGCAAATTTTTACGAGAGAATTCCCAAAATCATATCTTAATTGCTTGGACAGCTGTGTAGTTTACATAACGAGCAAACAATGCCAAGGTTTTTTATTTTCTTTGTCAGCTGTATTGGATGTTAGTATGCGTGGTGGACCTTTTTTAGGCCTTTTATTACTTGATTGCAAATCATTCTTCATTGCTGCCCAAATTTATGGAAGGACATTGCTCCCTGAGGTGCCATATCCTTTCAGGTCTGTAACTGAACATGACTGATGGCTCCAGTGTAACAGTTGCTTATTATGGCGCTCACTGAGCTATGATTGCTCCAATACTTTATGTTGGCAGATGTGTTTCCCTTGGAACAGCATCTCCGAGACAGAGGTCATTGATCAAACCCCCCTCTGGCTGTTCCATTATGTGCAAATTATTGCTAAAAGCAGAGAGACTGAGAAAGGGCGGGGGTGGGGGGTGGATGTGCATGTGTGTGTGTGTATATACAGTCTGCTCACTGCAGAATTGAGGGGAAGGAAAAAGATAACAAAATGAAGAAGAAAAAAAGCTAACTGGAAAAAATGTTTTTATAATGTGATCAGACGGAAGAGAAAGAAGGAAAACTATTATTTTGGAGGAGGAACAATTGCATAAAATGGTAGCATTTTCCTTTTTAACTGACAGTATTTTTGTCAGTGCTGTGTCGCTTGTGTGTATTTTTAGTGGTGGAATAAGTTAATGGATAAAGGGTCATTCAGTGTCTCAGGCACTTCGATTGACACTTGTTAAATGAAAAAGAAAACATTCATTTGTTGGAGAAGCCCTTGCTACATACCAGTGGACAGCTCTCCCCTCTCCTCTCCTCTCCTCTCCTCTCCTCTCCTCTCCTCTCCTTATAACAGACACAATCTCAAACCTAGAAAGCTATTATATTCTCTTCAAGGAGAGGAAACTTAATGAAATCATCATCTTAGAAGTCTCTTCCCTAGTTTGTCTGTTACTTGAATTTCAAATTTCCCAGTCTTTGTTTTAAAAGTTACTGAAAGTAGCTTCCAATATATAAATAAATAAAAATGCATGCGAGTACTCAGTGCGATCCCATACAAAAACAGTTAGGTTATGGCAGAAGTGAATCACCAAGTCATTTTATATCATTTTCTATCTTTACATCTGTTACCACTGAGGTTAACAAGAAGCAAAAAATGCTAATTAAAAGAAAATCAGTTTGCAACCTTTTTTTTAGTCATCAGGATCTGTTTCATGAGTCTTCTTCCATGGAGACAACCAAAATTTAATTGAACAAGGTCCCAAGAAAATTGGTTTAAGTTCTTCCTACTTTGAATGAGGATGCAAATCAAGCTGGACTAAATAACATCCAGAAGTCTCTTTACCTCTAAGTAATTCCATAGCTGGATGACGAACTGATTGGACAGAATCACAGATCACATAATAGGTGAGGTTGTAAGGGACCGCAGGGGAACACCTGGACCAAAGTGCCTGCTTAAACAGGGTCATCCCAGAGCACATGGCACAGGTTTGTGTCCAGACAGTTCTTGAGTATCCCTGGTGAGGGAGACTCCGAAACCTCTCCAGGCAATCTGTTCCAGTGCTTGGTCACCCACACAGTGAAGGATTTCTTCCTCATATTCAGGTGGAACATCCTGTGCATCAGCTTGTGACAGTGGCCTCTTGTCCTGTTGCTCAGCACCACTGAGCAGAGCCTGGATCCATCCTCTGACACCCTCCCTTCAGATACTGATAGACATTGATAAGAAGCCCTCTCAGTCATCTCTTCTTGAGGCTGAACAGGCTCAGTCCTCTCAGCCTTTCCTTGTAATATAAGTGCTCCTGCCCCCTAAATGGGCAGTTGTATGTGGTGGCTAGAGGTCAACAACTTTGTGTCCTGGTAGACATTGGTGCAAAGTGGTGTCCCTAAGGAGTCTGCATTGTGACCACTGCTATTTAACCTTTTCATCAATGGCAGAAAATGGGATCTAGTGCACCCTCAGCAAGTTTGCTGACCACACCACGCAGAGTGGTGCAGTTGACATGCCTGAAGGACAAGATGCCATCCAGAGAGACTCGGACAAGCTTGAAAAATGGGCCCGTGGCAACCTAGTGAAGTTTAACAAGGCCAAATGTCCCTGACCATCACAGGGGAATTGGACTGGATGATCTATAAAAGGTCCCTTCCAACTCAAACAAACCTCTAGTTCTTTAGTTTGACAAAGGTTTCTGGATCATCTTCTACAGCAATTATTCATTTTACTTAACTTTATACCTTGTCAAATCATAGTGTGATTTTGCAGTCTTTGCTGGTTTAGGGAGGATTACTATTACTTTATCTATCATGCAGTAAAAATCATTCTGATTGGCTTTCAAGTCTGTACTTCTCATGACAAACATAATGAATCTATTCCCTCCCAGTTGTTTCTATGTACCTTTCTCAAGTGCACTTGTTTTTCATCCTTTTAGCGACAATAAAATCAGACATTGGAAAAAAAAAATCTATAAATTTCTGCTGAAGTAAAAAGCAAGCTTTGTTTTAATGTTCTCTTTCTTCAACTTTAAAACCTAACCTATTCCTAATCTAGATGTCTCCCCTCTAATTGCATTAAAACTTACTAGTTTCATTAAAAAGCTTGCTAAAACTAGTCTGGTTTAGTTTCCAACTTACCTCTTTAAAAAGAAAATATTTGGGTGAAATCCATAGCTCTTGTAAATGAAGGTAAGCGTACTCAAAAATTTGAGGACTTGGACCAGCATAACTAGACAATAGTGATGATCTTAAACTATATAAATCTGAGCTCCCATGTAAATGTTTAGGAACATAATTTTCTCTAAGGCATTCTAATTTTCTTGACAAATACTTTAACAGTGATTATGCTGGTTACCAAGCAATTACCATGTAAAGATTGTCAATTATTTATCCGCATGCTTTATGTTATATCTACTTCAGCTTTCTTTTCTACTATTAGAATAACTTCTCTTTTTTGACTAAAGAAATCAACCAAAACCAGGTCCTTTGAAGAAAATAACGGACATGTGATTAATAGATAATTTCTGTTCTCTACTCTCCCTTGTCCTTATATCTGATAAGGGATACAATTTTTAGTTTAACTGAAAATTATAATGATTTAAGTCATTCAGGTTTTTAAATTGACAATGTGAAAGAAAATATTTTTTTATGATACCTTTGTCTATTGATTTTGCACATTGTCATTTGTGTGTTGTATGGGAATTAGAAACCTTCAAAAATCACTGACAATCTTGTCTTTTAAAGGAAAAAAATTGGAATTGTGATTTTTTTGTTGTTGTTTTTATATTTTGACCTATGCAGTGAAAAAAAAGTCTTTGCTCTTGTTTTGTTGCTGATGAAATACTAAGATTAATATCTGGATAGGATGACATGTTTGAAAGATTTGGCCTATAATAAAGTTTTGTTTCCATATGAGGCCCTTTCAACAGAAGAAAGAATGAATAAGACGTTATTTGGGAAAAAAAACCAAGAAGAGATAGAGAATTGCAAACACACTTCACTCACATTGCACTTGCTTTGGTTATGACTCTTGTTCAGAATATGGAGACCAGGCTTGTATTCCACTGTGCAGGAAAGATTTCTGAACCATCACAGCAGGCCAGATTGTTTTTCTCTGGAAGGCATGATCACCTGATTATTTAGGAATATTTGCCTTTTTTCCTTCAAAGTTATCCTGCTGAAATTTACCTTTCCCTCATCACTAAATGTGATAAAAAAATGGTTAATCCCTGTAATATCTGCTTGCTGGGGGGAGTAATGAAACTGATGTATCATTTCTCTGTGAAAAAATGACTGAAAATCTGTCAGTTCTGAGACAAAATGTATGAGGAGAAACTGTTATAATTTGAAAGGAAGTTGTTTATTTAGAGAGTGAGTTGTGTTTCTTCTCTTTCCTTTCACCTCAAATAAGACAAAATTGCTATTTCAGAAACTACATGAGATATTTATGGTCTGATTACGTGATGTACCAGCGTTGTTCTTATTAGTGGCTCATACATTTCCTTGTGCTTGTTACACAGTTTCCTACCTATCAAAACAAACACATAGGCCATGATCCCGAAGTTATACCATGAAGCAACTTTCCCTGCCTGAATGCAATTCCTCTTACATTACTTTAAATAGTAAAGAAACTGATAGAAAATAATTTTCAGTCCTTTTTGATGTGATATGGGCACTCACAACTGAAAACTGGAACTACAGGGTGCATGTAGGACTTACATAATATCCACTATTCTTCATAATTAGATATTTTTGACATTGTTTATATTGTTCTAAACAAGTTCTAGTAGAAACAATATTGCTCTTGTAATGGTAGTTTTGGATCTTTTGTAGTTTTGGGGAACAAATTATCTAGAAAAACTGATAGACTTCAGATCAAGGATGACCAGCATATTTTTTTCTAGAACATGATCATGACAACTTGTCTTGGAATCCTCAAAGCCCCTTGCATTTACTCTCATGACATTAGGAAAATCATAGTGCCATTATTTAAACATCTTATCCCCTAAGAATGAATTATATTTGTTCTTGATTCTGCTTATTTTAAACAAGGAGGACCTTAGATAGCAAGGCATATGTAGCTTGCCAAGACACTTTCCTAAATTAAAAGACAAATACTGGACATTTGCTGTAAATCCAAAACACATAGGGCACAAGCCCAGGTTTTTTTAACAGCAGTATAATCATTGTCCTTTGACCTTTTCCTGACAAGGTGTTGTCAGCTCTCTAGTGAATTGAAGTTCACACCTACTTAAAGCATCTCTAGCAATAGGAGTTTAAGAAGAGCCAAGGAAGTTAACTGCTTGAAACCTGATTAGTGACTGATGCTCAAAGGCCTTAGTATTTCCTCCCAGAAAATTGTGTCAGGCAGCAACCTATGAACTCCAGTCTCTTTTACTCAGGAAAAAGAGTTTGAGTAGCTCTTGCTCTATAAACAGTGTGATGAAATATGGGAATCAAAAGATGCACAATCAATGTAAAATATTACGAATTTTTTTTAAGTTCTTCACATCAAGTCATTCACCCGTGGCATTAAAAACAGAGCCCAAAAACCCAATCTCTTGCTACAGCTGCCAGTTTTAAAAAATACCATTTTAAGTCAAGAAATCTTTTGGATAATAGTGTCTTTATAATATCTTTCTAATAAATACATGGTTTACTAGTCTTTTCTGGCTAAGAAAAAGTAGCTTTTTGAAAAGTCCTAGCACTAGTGAGGCAGTCTCAGATGGTATGTCACCAACAGAGAATAAACAAACCCATGTTAAAGCACTATAAATATTCTGTGCCAAATAATTCACCCAACAGATGCTGCGCATGCCATATAGTATTTATTCTTGTAATTAATGCATGGACCCTTAAAGTGCTTTTAGAAATGCAGGCAATATGTGTAACAGCACACTGTTCAGCAAAACAGATTACCTGTTACTAAGAGCATAGTTGCTAAAAGTCTTTTACAATCATTCTGGAGCAAGAAAGGCTGAAAAAGCAGTCATTCCAGGTCAGTGAATATCTTGTCTAAACCCTGCTGACTCTTTCTAGATTGGGAAAAAAACACCCAGCCTTTCCAGGTCAATAAAAATATTTCAAGTCTGTGAGTTTCCTTGAGATGTTGACAAGTCAGTTAGAACAGTTTAAACCAATACGGTAATGATCTAGTCATCATAGTTGAACTATTCCAAGCTGTGTGAGAACTTTTCAAGTTTTTGAAGGCGCAAATTGGGACTGGTAATATAACAGATCTCCTGACATGGGAAAGTAAAAAAAGGGGGGAAAAAACCCCAAACAACCAAAACCTTCAAATAAAAACCTCCTTCAATCATTAAAAAGTGATAAACTTAGAATAAATTTGTTGTCCAATTTTATTTTTTCTCTAATTTGTAATAAGATTGGCGTATTTCTTATATAGTTTCTACGAACACTGATATATTCCACAGTGTTCAAAGGTGGCGTTACTTTTAAGAAATTTTTAAGCTGTTGAAATGAGAAGGAACATTTTTAAGGAGCTTTCCTTAACTTAGCAGTCAAAGACAGGACTGTTGTGTATGCTCATTTCAAAAGTTCTTCTCCCACAGTGTAACATCACTTTTAAGGTTCATAGTTATTAACATTGCAAGTTGCACAACCTCATTTATTAAAGTAACTGGACTTAAAATCAAATGTATGAAGTGACATTTCGCTTCATAAGAGTTCACTCAAACATGATTTTTTCATTTTAGTGCAACATGGATTTTAGCTGTCCTGCAATGTATGGCTGTTTAGTTGAGATTTATTTCTTTTGATTTGTTTGTATTTTCTTGGTTGTTACTGAATAATCCACCTTTAAAATTTTGATAATCTACTTTCCATATAGCTTACTTAAAAAACTTACTAAAAATATCTTACTCTTTTTTGGGTTTGTGTCTTCTGCTCTTTCTGCGTAAGGAGCAGCAAAGTGAAAAAAAAACAACAAACCTTTTGATTATTTCAGACATAAGTGCAAATGCTTTTTTCTTTTCATTTAAAATATCATTGATGGCAAATAAGGAAAAGCAAGCTGAAAACATTAGAGACTAGAAATTAAGTTGCTTCTGGGGAGCACTGATAGTCTTAAAAGCTAAAGAAAACAAAACTATATGCAAAACCATGAGGTGATACTGGTGAGCAAAAATAAAGTGCGGGGGTATGTTAGTATTTCTGATATGATAAAGAGAAAATGAAGAGGATACACAGTCAAATAATACTATACACACTTAATGATTATGAGCTGCTTTGGGGGAAGATGCAGGTGTTCATCTCTGTTGAAAATAAGGCCATTAAAATATAAAATATTTGTTAGATGGAGGTGGCAAACTAGAGAATATATGTATATGTGAAATTAAATTCTCTGTGCACACATCCTGAGCCAGAGGCAACAATATTAGGAACAGAAATGAGCCAGAGGCAACAATATTAGGAACAGAAATGAGTTAATGCTGCTGATCTTAGCATCAACTGGTTCAGTATATAAGAGAGATAAAGAATCCTAATAAATACTATTGATAGGAATAGTTCACAAAATGAGTTTTAACTAAAATTTTAAGAAGTCCTAAATGTAGGTAAAATCATTATTCTTAGCTTCTGCATGGTAGGAATTGAAAAGTTAGGGGAGAAAAATAATCTTGTTCCAAGAAAATGCTTTTTTTTTTTTTTTTTAATTCAGGGAATGACAACAGCTTGATGAAGTCATATAAGGTCAGAATTAATGGTGCAGAGACTCAAAGGTCATTTTGTAAGGAACCCAAGCTGGGTCTCAGGAAAGAAATTAGAGTGGTTGAATAGATGTTTACCACAGGTGTTTGCAAGATTATGATGTATATTGAAGTACAACTTGTGTGAGTGTAACATAAGTTATGTTTCATGTCTGTAGACCACTAAAATACGATTTGACCAGAAGTAGTGTGGTTAAGAATTAGTACTTGTGCAGATCAAGGACTTCTGGAGCTAAATTACGATCCATATGCTGTAATTGAAACAGATCAATGAGCATAACAGTAAAAACAATATGGGGTTTCATGTGGTCACTGGCAGAAAATGCCAGTCACTTTCGTAGTAAGGATCAGTATTCTGATTCAGCATTTCAAGAAAAGATGAACTATCATTCCTTAAACAATCTGCATTTCTGACCTGTTGTGGTTGATAACTGCTGTAATATAAGTGTGCAAAGATGGTACAATTTCCAACCAGTGTGGAGCTTCAGCTGAAGTCTAACGAGATTCTTGAGACAGACAAACTTTGAAGTAACATTTAATAGCCAATTATACCAGTGATTCGGTAACAGGTGATCTGGAACCAGGGAAGTTTCTTGAGTTTCCTTGGGTAAAAGCAGTGGAGAGTAAGTAAAATAGACTCCAAATATAATTTGATGGAGTACAATAAAAGAAAAAGACAGAGATCAGGATGGTTGGGTAATCAAAAAAAAGATTAATGTGTTCCTCTGCACAATGCTCATCTACTCCAGAAAAAAATCTTGTTTTTACTTCCAAACATCATATTGCAAACTGATAAAACAATAACAACAATAATAACAACAATAATAAGTTGACTTCTGGCAGTTATTTGAAAAGAAATCCTGATTTCTATAGAAAAAGTGCGTTCTGATGGAAAAACTTTCAGGAAAACTTTAGATAGTGATGATTTCCATGTTAAAGTGGTAATTCCAGAGAAGTAAGAAAGGAAAGAGGCAAAAACAACAAGAGAGAAAATCTTAAAAATTTAATGGGATGTATCACTATGACACTGCTAGCTGGTTTTCTTTACCTTTCTTTTGAAGTCTGTCTTAAGACATTTTCTAAAATAATATTGGTCAATTTTGAAAAAAACTAATAATTTAAAAAATAAGGTAGCAGTGTTCATAATAGAGCTCTATGCTCTTCAAAGAAACTTTTTAAATTGCATTGCACCCTAAAAGGAAGGGTGGCAGGGAGTGAGAGGCGGGAAGAGGTAATTTTGTCTCCTCATCTGCTTGACTCTTTGCTGTCTACCTTTTCAATTTTTTGCTAATAGTTCTCCACACATTGCAGCTCTTAATTGGAAAGTGTTGTACGTATTTAGGAGAAAGGATTTTGACAATGTTAGAGAGTGGGTACATATAAACTTAGTCACATCATAGGTAGAATAGTCTAAGTGCTTGCTAAGCAAAGAATTTTAAATGTGTACACCACATCTTTATAAGATATAACAGTTAAAATTTCACTGGTACTTGTGCATTATTAGCTGCATGTCTTGCTATGGTATTTCAAGACAAAGGAGCACATGCTTTCTAAGAATTTGTTAAACATATTTATTTTTCCTGGTACTGGAATATCATTGAACATGAATAAACAAGTTCATTTACTTGGAAAAACCCAACAGAACAACAAAACTGCTGAACTTCCCAAGTCTTTTCCAGAAGTACCAGTAAAATATTACTGTCATAGGTGTCAGTATTCAAGAGGAACAAAGACTCAGTTACGTCAGACTTTTCACAATACATAAAACCAGGTCAAGTATTTCTAAGATGGAAAGTTATTAATGATCATGTAGTGTTCAACACTGTTTCTGCTTTTGGTGTATATGGAGAATGTGTAGAATGTTGGAGATATCCTGAAATTATGTTAACTGGCAACCAAAACCTTCTATGTGGCATGTAAAGGATGCACTGTTTAGGAGAAAAATCATTAGGAATTTTTTTTTTGGTTGATCAGAAGTTTCTCGTATGACTTTAGAGATCACAGAATCACAGGCAGAGTTGTATACCTGCCTTCTGCCCGTTGCTGATATTTTGCATATAAGTGCAGACAGATAATGCTTACATTCTAGATAATGAATATTTTGGATATCAGACAGTGTATGTTACATCTTCATGGGTTTTTTAAACCATCTTAATTTTGAGTAATATATCCACTGGTCATAAAGACAGATACTTCTTTGAAGTTTTGAATGTCTCAATTGAAATTAATTAAGTTGAGTTTAAG
Source organism: Melanocharis versteri (assembly GCA_013397845.1). Lineage (NCBI taxonomy): Eukaryota > Metazoa > Chordata > Aves > Passeriformes > Melanocharitidae > Melanocharis > Melanocharis versteri. The sequence continues at coordinate 475,836 of VZTG01006863.1, read as the reverse complement.
CTATCAGAACTAGAAGTTAAAACCTTTTATGATTTCCCTTAAACTTATTGGTTATTGGAGAGGATGTGAGAATTGCAGGTTTCTTTACTGAGAATATGAAGACAATCCTGTAATTTTTCAAGTAGCAGCAGAGTTAGTTGAGGAATATGTTTAGTTCAGATGAAATTAATGAGACTTCAGTAAAAGATTACATGTAAAGAATAGACAGACTTTTCTGAGAACTAGTTATTGCCTAAACTGGGAATCCAAAGTGAAAAGACTGAAAGACTACCTTGAGAATCTTCCACTGCTTCTGAAACAAAGCCTGATTTTCTTTTGCTATTAAAATGTCTTATTGCTTTTATGGTAAATGAGATAATGTGAACAGTATACCTTGCTGTGTGATTATAGTAATTTCTTTGCAGTGCTTGATCAGAAGTTCTTATCCAACTTCAGGATCACTGTTTTATGCTTGATACAGAGGCATAGAAACTCACAGATGCTGCATACATCCAGCTGGTTGATTACTTAGACATCTGGCAGTGTTTCTTAACTGATATTTTGTGTGATATTGAAGAAAGTAAATAGTTTTTGCTGTGTCTGTGTTGATAAAGTATTTGCTGCAAGCATCCCTTCTATAGAAAATTCACATGTAAAAGCCATTCTAGATGATTAGTAAATCTCAGTTACATTCCATATGTACCTGGTAGGGAGTACAATGTTTTGAATAACAGTGGAGAAAGACTTGTATTTTTTAAGGGAAGACTAGTCTTAGCATGGCGGGATTCTTAAAAGGCTGTGGGGGGATTAAAAGGCAAAAACCCGTCACGGCAAAGCTTAAGAAGGAAATAAAAATACCCTTGGTCTTATTTCTTCAATATGGCAAAAGAGCATTGGAGACTATGTGGAATATTCTGAATACTGGTATTGCTCTAATAGTCTATCTACTCTGTATGTAAGCACATATAAATATTGCTAAATCTCTGCAACTGTTCTTGTGTTAAAATACGATACAGAAGTCTGTGCTGTATTTTACCTTGGAGATAACTACTGTATAAATACAGTGTCATTAGCAATGCTGATCTGTATTTAAGGGCTGTTATTGCCTCTGGATGTAGGATATTTTCTTCTAGCAAGGGGTCGTGAGAAAAGGTGGTAGTGTTTGTTTGTGAAAGTTGTGATGCGGAAACCAAAAAGTTCGGAGGCAGCCTTTTGTTTTCTCCTGGGCATGTGATGCAGGGCTTTATCAGTACTTGTAAAGAGCTTTAGTGTGGGTTGTGTATATTGTGTTATGGGAGCAGAACACTTTCTCCCCCTTTTCTCTTACTTGGTCACCTTGTATGAGACTCCTTCAGTTTTTGAAGACTAGAGTTGATTTATGGCCAGTATTTATTGGCATAAAATAGCGTACATTAGTATTATTTTTTATTATAGATTTAAATATTTTTAGCAAAAAATTCTATCACATATATTGTGATAGCACAGCAAAGCTCAGGCAATCCAGGACATTCTTCGAATATGGTGGTGACAAATACTTCATACAAGTGATAGAGGAGTCAATGAGAAGAGGTGCAATGCTGGATCTTGTGCTCACCAACAGGAAGAACCTGGTGGAGAATGTGATGCTCCGAGGCAGCTGTGGCTGTAGTGATCATGAGATCGTGGAATTTGAGATTCTCAGGTTAGTGAGGAAGGCATTCAGCAAGTTTGCTGCTCTGGCCTTCAGGAGAGACCTACTAGGTGGAATACTGTGGGATAGAGCCCTGGAGGGCAGAGGATATTGATACTTGAATCGATTAGCCAGCCAAGAATGCTGGCTAATATTCAAGTATCACCTCTTCCAGATTCCGGAGTGATGCATCCTAACAAGGAAGAAATTGGGAAAAAAATTACAGGAGACATGCACGGATAGATAAGGAACTGCTGAGAAAACTCAGAGGGAAAACAGAAGCTTACAAAGGTGGAAGAGAGGACAGGTGACTTGGGAAAAATAGAGGGAAATTGTATAGGAAGTTAGGGTTAACGTTAGGAAAGCTAAGGCCGACTTAGAATTGAGTCTGGCCTGGGATGTCAGACAAAAGGAAGGGCTTCTATAGGTATGTTGCTAACAGAAGAAAGATAAGGAATAATGTGGGCCCTCTCTGGAATGAAATGGGAGACTGTGATTATGGAAAAGGCTGAGGCTGTCAATGACTTCTGTGTTTTAGTATTCAATAGCAGGCGCTATAGGCACACAACCCAGTTTGGGAAAGGAAAATGCAGGCACTGGGAAAATATCAGAATGTTAAGGGATTGGAAAGGGCCTTAGAGGTCATCTAGCTCCAGACCCTTCTCCCACTAGGCCAGGTTGCTCAAGGCCTTATCCAGCCTGGTCTTGAGCACAGCCTGGCTGAGGCATCTACAACCTTCCTGGGCAACCTGTTCCAGTGTCTCACCACCCTCACAGTAAAGAACTTCCCTTTATATCCAACCTAAATTTGTTCTCTCTCAGTTTGCACCTATTACTCCTTGTTCCGCCACTGTCAAAGAGGACACGACATAGGAAGGACATGGAACTGTTGAAGCAAGTCCAGAGGAGTTTGTGAGGTTGATAGGGGCCCTTGTCAGAGAAGACAGACTGAGATAGCTGAGGCTGTTAAGCTTGAACAAGAGAAGGCTGAGTGGAGATCTCATAGCAGCCTTCCAGTATCTGAAAGGGCGTACCAGGAAGATGGAGAGGGACTCTCCATAACCAACTGCAGTGATGGGAGAAGGGGGAATGGCTTCAAACTGAAAGAGGGGAAATTTAGGTTAGATGCATGGAAGAAATTCTTTATGGTGGGAATGGTGAGGCACTGGAACAGGTTGCCCTGAGAATCTGTGGATGCCCCACCTTGGCAGTGTTCAATGCCACGTTGAACAGAGCTTTGAGGAACCTGGTCTAGTGGGAGATGTCCCTGCACATGGCAGGGCAGCTGGAAGTTGATGATCTTTAAGGTCCCTTCCAACCCAAACCATTCTAAGATTCTATTCCTTTTTAACTGGATTTACTGTTGTGGGGTGTTTAAAATTAAAACTTGCAACTCTTGTTTGCGTAATGATGGAAATGTAAAAGCCCATGCTTAACACAAGTGTAAATACCACAAGAACCAAAAAAGCTTATACAATGTGATATTATGGACTATAATAATTTTACCCCCCCAAAAAAAAAAAAAAGAAAAAAAAAAATCAATCATGTAAAAGGGAAAAAATATACAACCAGTGGTATGAGTGTTACTGGAAGATGTTTCCACTTATTAGGGGAAAAAAATTCACTGTTTGATTTTTAGGTTTGACCTTGCTTATTCTGGGAGCATGGGTCCAGAATAGAGTTGCTATCAAATTATGAAAATAAATAAAATCACCAACAGATTGATAAATCATTAATTTTATTGAAAAGCTTATGTAGACATTTTTCTGAGGAGATTTACTTAAATTGGGACATGGAAATGCTCTATCATTTGTACCATCAAATCAAACTATATATCTTTTAAAAAGAAGTGTGACATTTGCGATGAACAGCCTAACTTTAAATGTGGAAATATCTGGTACCCATTCAGCACCAACTGTTCAGCAACATTTTGGTACCATTATAGCATGTCTCTTGGAAAGATTTCTGAAGCATAAGCTGTCTGTCAAGTGTGATCTACTCAAGAAAAACTCAGAGTGCTGAGTTGAACAATAACTGGGTTTTAGTCAAGTATTTCAAGGGAATAGCTGCATCTAATGAGACTGGATAACTCTAAAGAATAAATAATTTACAAACCATCTGATAAAACAGTCTTTGCCTAAAAGAAGTCTTCTATATCATTATATTTCACTTGAAACTACTGCTTGAAGTCTTCAAAATATTCAAGGATTTTCTCTGGAAAATAGGAACTGGGAAATATTAGTGTATAGAAACTATTTGGTTGCTAGTACTAATACAAAATGTTGAACTATGGTACATGATTTAATCGAGCTCTTTTAGGTTATGCGATAGAAGTTCCTCTGCATGCCCACGAAGCAGCACAGAGAGACACCACTGATATTATTTGAGAGCCAAATAATATCCAGCTCCAGCTACTCATAGGCCCATGCCATGGGTCATCACCCTATAAAAGAAAGGCCCATCTCTACAAGCTCAGAAAAGCACAGAGACATGTGGTTGCAGATGGGAACACAAACAGCAGATTCCAGAGTTTACACCTACCTTGTCTGGGTCCTTCCAGAACTGACCCAAGAGACCTTCAACTTTCATGTCCAGGTGTGAAACCCACCAAGATGAGTCATCAGGAGCAGACCACCTCTTGGACTTGGGCTGGTTCAGGGCTGAGAGACACATGTGATGGAGGAGAAAAACATTTCAGGGTTGCACCAGACTTATGGTATATTTAGGGAAGAAAGGTGAAAAAAGAGAGGGACCTGGATGGGGGGAGGAAGAAGTTTGAGAAAATACAGTTGGAAGGGGATAAAAAGAACTGATCACATGTGATTGATCTGCTTGTCTGGCCTTCCCTGTGCCTGATCAGCACAGTCTGTCCTATTTTATTAATAAATTCGATCTTATTAGTAAACTTGGACTGGGTGTAGGAAGGCCATGTGTACATGGTGCCAGTGTCTGGAGTGTGGGTGTGTGAGTGAGTGTGATGGCCAAGCTGCACCAGCTGGTGAGTAGGTGAAGGGGCTTGGGAGAAAGAGGTGGGTGGGACTATTAACAGCCAGCTCTGGATGTGAAAGTCCCCATGTGTCTCTAAGGGTGGGAGCACCTGCTACAGACCTGATATCCAGGTGCAGGCAGCCAGGGAGAGTCTGATCCACATTGTATGAGACTGCTTAGCACAAGTCACTGGTACATAGCATAAGAATTAATACCTATTAATAGGCATTCTTCCCAATTTTAGCTTTTTTTGGTTGGCTGGTTTGTTGTTTGTTTTTTTGTTGTTTGTTTGTTTGTTTTGGTTATTGGTTTTGGTTTTGTTTGTTTGCTTGTTTGTTTGTTTTTGGTTTTGTTTTTGTTTCCCCACAGGGTTTAATTCCTAAGTTTTTACCAAAGTATTTTATTTCCTTCATTCAGTCTTTGGGCATATTTGGTTTAGAATTTGTAAATACAAGTTTATTGATTAAAATTAAAGTTAGGTTTAGTTCTATAAACCTCAGAAAGATTGCTGATCTGGAATAATCTTTCCAAATAATCAGTTTTAGACTCAGTCATTGCTTGGTAGCAAGCTGTTTAGTGTCTAGTTGTGCTGAATGCCCTTGAGGGAGTTACTCCAAAACTGATAGCGCTTGTAAGAATTGTTGACTTGGGTTTAGGTCTAGTTCTACAGATGCAGCACTATAGGAAAGTATGAGTAAGTTTCTGGGGTTTTTTTTCTGACCTATCTGTTGCTGTTTTCATTCCTGGTGTTTCTGAAAAGCCCGTTCATACCTACCCTTTCCTCTCAGCTCATAATAATTCCTAAACTGTTTCTTTTACAGTGCTATCTTCTGGCTGGAGCATTCCTTGCTTTGTTTTCACCATTTTGAGGCTTCTCTGTTCCTCCCACTGCCAACCATAATTTCTATCACTTCCTTCATTCCCATTTTTGTCATAATGTTCATTCTTATCTACTTAAAAATTTCTGTTGTCAAAAAACCATTTTTGGTCTCCTGTTCAAATCAGGCAATTTCCATTTCAGGCATGATGGGGTAACAGAAGGCATGTTGCATGTTTGGAAGGCACTGGGTTGAGAAGAGGTTTCCTGGTCTTCATTCCAGTGTCCATCTCAAACTTGGTTTGGAGTGGCAGGAAAAAAACTATTTTCTTTCTGATCTGAAAGACATTAAATGCTGTGCGGAGACATCATCTGTGGAAGAGTAGAATCTGAAAAGTAGAATATGCTTAGTCATACTAAACTTTATTTTTAATGAAATGTGACCAAAATTACACCAAGTCTTTATTGAACAGTGGAATTTTTCCATGATTGTGGAAGATTTAAAGAGATGACAAAAAGCAAAGTTCTTGAAAAGCAACTTCTAAGCAACATTAAGATCCTTTTCCAAAGTTGACTGACCATCAAAGGAAAAAATCAGAGTTTTAACTCTCACTGGATAACTTCTGCATTATTTTGGAGAGTTAGGATTTTTTTACTTGTTTTGTTTCTCTTTTTTGTTTTGGTAGTGATTTCAAACAAGCTTCTGAGGAAGACTCAATGGGTAGAGAGACTCCTCAGTGAAACACTTAAGAAGGCATATGAACAAACAGGTGATGTTGATCATAAGAAACAAGTAATATTTGGATTTCCTAGCTTTTTTTTTTTTAAGTGAACCATATCCAAAACTCCCCTTAGATGTAGACATTTAAAACAATGACTTAAAGAGTTCAGGAAGATGCGTTTGGTTTTGAAAGTCATTTACTTATTTGTACTGCATACTTCTACCCAAAAGCTGCTATTTCAAAGCGGAATCATAGGACCATAGAATCACAGAATGGTTTGGGTAGGAAGAGACCTAATTTCTCTGGGCAAGCTGTTCCAATGCCTCACTACCACTACACTAAGATTTTTTTCCTATTTTCTAATCTGAACCTACTCTCTCAGTTTGAAACCATTTCCCTATCTTTGCAACAAAAAGGGCAAATATAAAAAGTTTCAGGAATGTAATAAAATTATATTGGTCATTAGGAAAAACACTAGTTTTAACAGATAGGGAGCCTAAAATTTATCAGGTTGCTTGCCAGCCAGAAGCTGTAAGTTCCAGTTTGACAGAAAGTAATGTGGAAATGTTACAGTTTGGATATGCTGTGATCTTTGTCCTAAGTGGGCGAGGACCTCCTCATGACACAGGAAAAAGGAACAGTCTTTTTCCTAGGTTTTTCGAGAGCCAAGGCCAGACAGTTACCCTGGAAAAATAAATACGCTAAAGAGAAGTCACCTTGAGTATTTGAAACATCTGTGTTTCAGTATAAACTTGAAAACTTGAAAAGTTCATTGATTTTATTCCAAGGCTGTTTCTGCATCTCTGTGTGTCATCCTTAGCCATACAAGGAAACCCATCTGATCCAAGGAAAATGCTGTGAAGGAATTAAACTATGGCAGTGCCAATATTTGCTCTTTAATGGGACAATCTTAAGGTATTACCCTAGGATGATTGTTGCTTTGCAGTTTTTGTTTTGTTGGGTTCTTTTGGGTTTTTGTTTTATTATCCATATTTTGCCTCACCGTCTGACAAAGATTCCCCAAAGAAATACAGCCCTGGCCATACAATGCTCACAGACAAGTTTCTCTGTATGTGGAGGCAAAAGGTGTGATATTTTAAAGGCAGCCTTTCAGGCCAAATCTGAGTCTTCTGGTTATTGGAGCAGAATTCAATTTCTTTGTATCTGTTTCTTGAGTTGCACTAGGAGGTGGGGTCTACCATAATCCTTTAAAGTGATGTATCTTCCAATAGTGCTCTCCTCATTAAAAAGAAAGTCACATGATCAGTCTAAAATTTTATATAAATTTGAAGAGCTTATTCATGCTGGTTGCAGCATCACTATGACTTTTTTCTTTGTGTTGCATTTGTCTGTTTTCTGATGTAGAAATTGTAGTGTTTATTAAGCCCTTAGCAATTTTATATGAGGAGACCAAGGCTGAGTAAGCAGTGGGAATAAAAAGTATGTTCATGGCCTAAAATTCCAGTTGATTTTAATCCAATCAGAATGTATGCTTCCTTCTGTTTACCCTTTTTATTTGTTGCAAAAACTTGCTCAGAAGAGACTTCTGTTTATATGAATAATGAGGAATTACTATTCTTCTTCAGAATATTCATATGCATCCAATTATATTTGTTTAGTAATATGATAGTCTTGATTAAATGATTTGCCTACTGCTTTATGAAGGTTTTGTTCAGTCAAATAACTGAGAAGCAGAAACGATGCCATGTAACTCTTGTGATTTAGGCATACAGCACAAATTATGAATTAAAAATAGTCAAAGAAATACAGTAACCAAAGTGAATAGTTTGCAGCAGACCCTTGGGCAGATATGTTCACATAAAGTATTTATGGTGAAATAATGAATACGCTCAGAAAATAGACTGTTCACAGATCATCTGATGGTACAGAAACCCCTGAGTTCTTTGAGTAATTTTTTTTGTCATATGTATTTTATCATGGAAAAAGAAATAAGGAGGTTCCAAAGGGAATATAATCACATTTATCTAGATAGTTTGTGGGGAGAAAATCCATGAAATGGCCATTGGTTTAAATGATGTAACCCTTATATCTTACTTTTCCCAGAGACTCTGCTGTAGTTAGGTCATAAAAATACACAAATTTTAAAATCTCTGGCATAGGTGGAATTCTTTCTGCTGGTTTTTTATGGTTGTCTGTAAGTGTAGCTTATTCCTGAAATAACTTGGTACAATTTCAGTACAAATATATAGTAATGATACATTTCCAAATCCACAAATAATTGATTTCAGCAGACCTTCTTTTTTATTCATGTTCAGTGTGATATGAAGATTAAGCAATAGACAGTCAATCACTAAAATAACAAGTCTTTAAAAAATTTATTCTACCTCGGGATATAGATGTGAACGAATTTAAATAAAAGACAACAAATGTTATTTTTCACTCTTCGGTTATTCACTTACCCCCTAAACACAGTAATTAGGCTTCCTACTTGAAAAGACCATATTTATAAGAGTGGATGGTTGAAGTAAAAAGCAAGAAATTAATGATTGTTTTTCAGTTGAGGGCAGTTTTTAGACAAATAGACAAATAAAATACAATTCTGAACACTTAGATAATTATAGGAGCAAAAGCCTTTTGTAGGAATGATGCACATTTTGTATTTGTTACCTGATGTTTTTCCTCAAATAATTCTTATGTCTTGTTTTTTTGATGGGTTTGTTTGTTTGTTTGTGGGGTCTGGGGTTTTTGTTTGTTTTTTGCTTTATTTGTTTTTATGTATTTGGTGCATCTTCATGCTCAAACTGAAATGAAAATAAAATTTATTCTATTCTTAATATCAAAAGTTTTGTCCCTAAATTTTTTGGCAAGGTTATATTTGTTTCCTAACATGAATTTTCAGCCAACCTGGCATGTGTTAAAATATCTTTTTCCCACATGAGGGCATCAGAGTTGTTCTAACACAATATGTGGAAGACACATTGTTATGCTATTTAGATTGCTATTTTCAGAACATTGTACACATAGCAATCCTTCACAATTATCTTCCGTTTTACTTCTAAGGAAGTATTTATGTATTTTTAAATGACTTCTGTTTTATTGTAAAATGGTGTGAACAACAGGATCTCCTTGGGTCAAATTCTCTTGACAGAACTCATGGGTTTATAATAATTAGATTATAAGCTACTGTTTGATTTACATGATATCCAGTAATAATAACAGGCTTTAACCAGAATATGGATCTCATAAAATAATTACATAGCTAAGTGCCTACAACTTACTGTTTAAGTTTCACAACTAGTGGAAGGGATTTACAGTGAAAGGATCCAAACCCATATATTGTGCCTTTTCACTATTTTGTTCCTGTCAGCTGTCTCACTGAACACGCAGGAAGTTAGTTATAGCTTGGGAAAAGAGTAATAGAGTAGAGAGGGAAATGGTTCTGTTTTCAGAATGTTTTTTTAAAAGTACTACAGCTACTGATAGCAATGGCACAAACACTAACAGCGTTGCCCACTTTGTAAATACTAGAAAATAATTGCAGAGTCAGAATCGTTGTAAGAGTGTGATAGAACAGTGAACCATTGTAAGAGTGGGATAATCTATCTCCTATTTATCCAAACTCTGGTTCACAATCTTGGTTTTTCATGGTTCTTTTAGTTTTTAAATTTTTCATATTTTTGTTCTACCTAATCGTGCTGACTTCCTATCCCGTTCAGCAAGTCGTTTAATTGATCAAGTTTAGTGTTGTTATCAGGGTGGTTTTACATGAACTCTAAACAAAATTAATTTTTTTCCAGACAGGTAGCCCAGTCAATGTTCATCATCAGGACCATGTTTTAATTCTATTATTATTTTTTAGAAAAGTTTAGAATTGTCTTACATTACTTTTAAAATAATACAGCTTACTGTCCATTTACAAACAGGTAAATATGATGCAGAAGATCCCTTGCCTTCGAGGAATTTTGATGTCTTTCTAGAGCAACTTGGTGCATTATTTAATCTTTTTATTATACTTATTATTTTGCTTCTTAAGATTATTTAATGAAACCGTAACTAAACAATAATGCAGATTACTACCTGGGCAGCACTTTGCAACTGTAACATAAAGAATCCATTTCATGATACTTGAGTCCAGCAAATTACTGGAACAGAAGGTTTGCCCAGATTAAGTTTGGCTCTGAACATGTTTAGATCTCAAAGCTGATCTCCTTTCTAATAAAAGTTGACGGAAGATTTATAAAATTGTATTTGAAGTAAGGTTACTCTATCGTTAATTAATAGTATTTTCCTACAGAAGCAAATAATTGAACCTTTGCTTAAAACTTAGAAGCGTTAGCTTCTAGGTTCTGTAAATAAAAAAAATGAAATAAATATATTGAATTGTATGTGTATGTGTATATATATATATATATATAACATGTAAGGAGCATATATATATATAGATATGTGTTCATTTTCTCTACTGGTTTTAGGCTCGTAGTTTATAGGAAAGCATGACTGTGATAGAAAATCTTACACTCACTGGAAGGTAATATTTTCATCTTAAAGGCCCATATGCATTACAAGTTCTTCTGAGATGCACTGTACTTATGACCCTACCTTCAAACAAACCCAAACAAAAAACCAACCAACTAACCAACCAACCAACCAAACTTGAAACCCAACCTCCCCTCCCAAAATATTTTATTCAGAAGTGATGCATGCAGAGACTAAAAACCAAGAAGTATTTGACAGAGCCTTTTTATTACCAAAGATTTCCTTCATTTTCTTCCCCAAACCCTTCATAGTTTTAACATTTCCAGCCTATTGTATAGGTAAACGGTATTTGCAAGGGTCCTTGGCCCTGTGTGATGTATGGGGAGTATTTGTTAGAGTAGAAGAATATGAATCAAAATTCACTCACGAGAAATTGTTGAGTATATTCCGAATGTATTCTCTCTGCCCTAAGCAAGCAGAGTTTGTCATATTTTATTTTTTTACTGATTATGCAATAAGAATCGAGGGATAATCTCTGACAGTGTAGAATATCATCTTAGCAAAACCGGCAGCTCTTGCTGCCACACTTACAAATCCCCTCAGGTTCCCACTAAGGCAGACACCTATTGATTTCTTTGTTTTCCACCTTCACAAGTCATAGATTTTCCTGTCTATCTCTAAGGAAAGAATATAGTCAAACTAATTATATACTTAATTCGAAAAACCGAAAGGGCAACAGGTAGTGAAAAATGTGTTAGATGAATAGAAACCTGCTTACATAGTTTTCATTTTTTTTTCACCTTATTAAAAGTATCCTAACAAAGAGTTAATGAACATTTTACTCAGCTTAGTCAAGTTTAAATTATATAACTGGAAGAGTGAATAAACAAACTTTGCACTTTAACTTGTTGAAGACGAAAATGGGTTGTCCCTATTTCAAATTTCCTCCATTTAATTTTCAGAAAGAAGCCTGGGATTTGGATCTGATGAAAAGCTTAAAACATAGACTGAGTAGAGGCTTATTTTTAGACTGTTAGAACTCACAGACCTGATAAAATTGCCTCCTCTCAGAGTTTTCAAGCATTGGAAAAAATAATCAATCTGCTAATGACATTTGCTGCAGTAGTGATGTACGCTCCACCTAATGTTGAAAAAATTCATCATAGGAAAATAGGATGAGGATGGAGAGCTGTACCTATAATATGCATTGTTTTACTCTGTGCCTAAAACAATAATAATAAAAATGATATAATGAAGGCAAATGGAAGAAAGGAGAAGTATTAGAAGTACAAAAATGGCAAGTGAAAGACAAGTGTTAAATTGAGGTGGCCTACATTTACACTGAAGATCTTAACCTACACTATGAGAAACGGCAAACCCAAAAAACCACCTCCTCTACTTCGGAAGACCCTGAAAAGGATACTTAGCTTGTTTTAAATATCAAGTGAATCTTACTACAGTACAAATTCACAACTGGATTTTAGTCTTAGTTTTTCATTTTACAACCTATAGCTGTGTTTGAAAACTGGGAAAATGCAGAAAATATGCAGTGCAACTTCTAGAGAGAAGCCAAGATGGACTATACAAAAATGCCTTACAAGTAATTCCAAACATGATACATATGCTTGTATTTTCGTAATTAAGATAAAGAAAGAATTCTTCTATTCTTATTTTTGAAAGGTTTCCGATTTTGCCATTTCCTTGAACTTGTCTGAATTCCAGTGTATCTCTCCTGGTGAGTCTTTGAGAGTGCAATAAGGACAGAAAAATATTTTAGTATGTGTTAGCACAGGAACAGACAGATAAAACACTTCCTCTGTTTCTGAATTATGTTTGCAGTCTTTACTTTAACACCTCTAAAATATTTGAGACTTCAAAAGTGGTGTGTGGGATGTAAAAGGGGTGAACTAAAATGCAGTGAATGCTGTCACTCAAAAAATCTGGTTATAATTAGACTGGGATGTGGCACTCTGAAAATACTGATTGTGTGGAGTGGGGTCTTGTTCATAGTGTACCATTTAAAAAATGAGTTTACTGGGTATGTAGGGTTAGATTAGCTGAATGAACTTCCATTCTAACCACATATAATAGGAGAGGTTTGCAATTTTTAAAAAGACTAACAAAGCATGTTCCAGCAACCTCAGCAATAATTAAAAAAATAATTAAAAATAAAAAAATAAATCTATATGTATATGTATTTTTTTTCTGCTTTTCTGTGCCATTAGGGGAAAACATCCTGATGCCACCTTGCTGTCTTTTTCTGAAACTAAGCATGTATTTTAGAGTTATTCTTCTGTGCATTTTGCAGTAACCATCCTGCACGATTGTAGGATGGAAATTTCCTCTCTGTCCTAGGACAAAGGATTTTAGTTGCAATTACCTGTAGAGCTGGCCACAATGACAATTTAAAATGACACACAGTGCTTATACATTTTATTTTGCTTTCCAGACTTCAAAGTTTATAGAGTTAATACCCATTTACACTGCTCTTCCTTAAAGTCCTAATCCTCAAATAAGTTGTACTATGTATTTTCACAATACCTATAATAGTGTCTTAAATGCTCAGGTGCTGAATGCTGAGGTCAAATATATTGCTACAACTATTTTATATTCCCATTCTGCTCCTTGGATAATTTGCCTTTATTGCTTACCAGTTAAAGAAGACTAAATTTTGTTACAGTCTGTTTCTCTATACAGTGGTCAAGTTTCATTGACTTCACTACTGCAGGAACGTCAGGTTACCCTGTGTTTTCTGTCTGATCATCCTGTGTTAAACCTGAGCAGGTAAAAAAAGGAAGACATCTGGTCTGTGTAAATCTGAATATGCTTTTCTTTTTTTCTAAAGCTCAAGGTCCAACACTTTGCTTTTGCCAAATCTGGCAAGGTACTATTTGTCTACCAGCTTGCTTCCACACATATATCTTTACAAAGAAGTGATTCTTTCTTGTCAGACTCAAAATCGCATGTTAAGCAGGACTTGTTTCAGGAGGCCAGAAAGTAGAGATACGTGCAAGGAACAGGGAAGTTTTACTCCTGAAGTTGTTCTCAGCTGACCTAAGAAACCTCAGCAAATTCTTGAATGTGGAGTAACCATGAACCAAACAGTTCCCTGATGGCCTTTACACAAGATGTGTTGCACAAATCTATGTTCCTTTGAAAGGTGCCTCTGTCTTTCCTTCCAGGTCAAGATAAGATCCCTATCAGGATGCCTCAGAGGCTTTTCTAGTCCAGACCTTTCCTCCTTGTGCCTGCATTTCTGCTCTGGAAATGGACATTTTATGGCCCAGCTATGTTCAGTTAAATCTATTAATTCACATCTGAACTATTTTCCTCATAAATTTGGGTATCCTCTTTCCTTTGTAAAGCTCAGCATGAAGGAAGATTTATTCTTTGGGGCTTGATTGTTTTGAAGTGATGTGCCGCACCTTTGCCTCTGCTCATGATGTGCCCAAATTACAGTTGCTTTCAATACTTCCTTCTACAACTGTGTTATTAAGGACTGATGTGGCATTTTTTTCACTTGTGTAAATAGTTACATGAAAAGATTCCCCCAATTTTTTATTTAAATTAATTGTGCAAGAGTTCTTGTATTGCTCTTCCTTTCTTGCTGTTTTCCTCTCTCCCTCTTCTTCTTTGCCTTTCTCTCTCTTTCTGCTTGAATAAATGAACCCATGAAGGTGAAGTGTAAATTACAACAAATTCAGTGATATAAACAAACAATGAAGTCACTTGTACAATTTTTTCTGACATTTTGTGAAGGAGATATAGTGTGTGATATATACACTTTCATGAGAGGTAGCTATCAAATAAACAGCATTTATAGGAAATTCTTAATTGGGATCCTATGCTGTGACTGCCTTCTTCTCTGTCTCTGAGCTGCAGAATGTTAGAAGGGCAGTTTATGCTGAAATACACCCATGTGCTCATTTTATTTGGAGCTTGCACTCTATAGCCACTGCCATTGTTAGGAAGTAACTAAACCTAACACTGACTGGGAAACTCTGCCTTCTTTCACCTCAAATGATAATAATGTTTTCTCTATTTTATTACAGTCTCTTGAGATTGTGACTGATTTGCATATTCTCTAACACTTAATTAACGATGTCACTTTCCCAGTGCCTTGAAAACTGTTTTCATTTTTTTCCTCGGCAGGCCTCCAACAATTACCTCCCACATTTTCTGCTGCAGTCCTTTTTATTACTTTAATGACAAATAATTGGACAGATTCTGAGTAATGAGGGTGAGAGCCAAAGGACTGTTGCATAGGAGACGGCTGCTTGTTACAAGACACTTTTAGTGGTCTCTAAATCAGATAGACAAGTAGAGTAATGATCATCTTGCAGTAATGAGACACAATTAAGAATCGCTGCAGCAAATGACAGAGCAGTCCATTGAACAATAACCTCCCTCTTCCTTTTTTCCAAAGAAGATCGAATCTTAATTATAGCATCGCCATTTGCAATGCCATAGTTAAAGTCGTGTCAGCATTTCCATTATAAACCTGCTACTTTCAAGGGTTTATAACTCCCATGAAAAAAAAATCTGCTTTGAGCTGGAAATTTCCTTGCAAAGACTTTCAGTTTGCTATTTAGTTTTATTTATTTATTTATTTATTTATTTATTTATTTTACAAAGTGGACCAGCTCAGTGCCTGTTCTAAATAGGCATAGCTTCATTGGTGTGGCTGAAGCTGGAATAATTCGCATTGCTGAGGATCCTTTTCAAGTGCGGTATGACTCCACATGTACCAAGGCACAGAAACCTGTCACTGAAGCTGAAGAGTGGCAAATACTGCTTTTGAGAGCAGCATTTTTTGAGGTTTCTTAACATCTCAGACATCAATAGAATAACATAGTGCTGTGACAAACAAGGCTGGGAAGTTTCTGAGGTAGACTGAAGGTAATTCCTTGTCACAACTATTCAATGAGCCAGCTAGGAAAGAAGCCCTCCTAAGCTCGTTATTTGTGAATAGAAATGCACTCTTGGCACATGTAAGGTTAAGTGACTATCTTGTCCACAGTGCTCACAAAATACTTGAGTTTAGAATTTTTGATGTAACGATAAAAAAGTTCAGTAGAGTTGCTAGCCAGGATTTTAAGACAGCAAACTTTCAGTTACTCAGAGAGCTAGTTAGCAGTGTCCCTCAGCAATCTGCTTTTGAGGGGTATGGGCTCCATGAGTACAGGTCAGTCTTTAAGAACCACCTCTTAAAAGCACAGGAGCAAGTAATTCCACTATGCAAATGGGCCAGAAGATCAGCTTGGCTGAACAAGAAACTCCTCATGAAGGAAGAAAAAATTGTATGATGTCTGGAAGCGAAGTCAGTTTTGCAGGACAGAGCTGTGGTACCTACATGCAGGGAGCAAACATGAAAGTACAGAGTTCAACTAGTGTTGAAACTGGCCAGTGTTGTTTCAGACAACAACGCAGGCTTCAAGTAGGTCAATAGCAACAGATGACTAAGGAAAATACTGGACCAATGCTTGTTGAAGGTGGTCATCTAGCAAGTGAGGATGAAGGAAAAATGAAAACATTAAATGCTTTATTTTCAGTCTTTAATATTGAAAGTAGACCTTGGACTACTCATTCCTCTGAGTCAGAGGACTTTGTGAGCAGTGACATTCCATTTGCGAACATTGATATTGTAAGGAATAAGTCAGATCAGTTGAGTCTTCATGAGTCTATGGAGTCTGGTAGGATTCATCTGAGAGTACTGGAGGAGTCTGTAGATGTTAAATCAGGAACATCTGTCAAAGATCTTGGGGTGCTGAGGGGGGTCCCCATGACAGGAAGCTAGTCGATATAACTACAGTTTATAAGGGTATGAAGAAAGTCCCCGGAAATTACAAACCTGTTAGTTTAACCTCAGTGTGCGGAAATTTTATGGGGAATATATACTGGGTGCTATTGAAACACATTTAAAGATTAATACAATCACCAGACACAGTCAGCACAGGTTCAAAAAAGGAAAGTCCTCTTTAATTAATTCCCTACCCCTCTATACTCTATGATAAGGTCGCCTACACAGTGGATGAAGGAGAGGTGATGATGGAGTTTTTCTGAAGTTTAGGAAGGCTTTTGATACTGTCCCTGACAGTATCCTTCTGGACAAGTTATATAGTTGTGAGATGAGCAGGTACACAATGTACTGTGTGAAGAGCTGGCTGAACAGCAGGGCTTCAGGGGCTGTAGTGCATGGGGCTAAAACTGGCTGGTGAGACGTCACTGGCCATGTTCCTCACTGTTAAATTCTTGGGCCAGTTCTATTCAATAATTTCATAAATTATCTGGATGAAGAAGTTGAATACACAATATCATGTTTGCTGGTGATACCAAACTGAGACATACTGTTGTCCCTCTTGAGGGACAAGAGACTTGCAGAGGGATCTGGATACATTGGAGGACTGGATAATTATCAGTGGCATGGAATTTAACAAGCACAAGTACAGATTCTGCCCCTGGGATGCAGTGAAGCCGGACACAAGTATAAGCTGGGAGAGGAGTGTGTGTAGAGCAGCCCTGCAGAAAGGGATCTGGGGGTGCTGGTCGGCAGCAGCTCAGTGTGAGTCAGCAGTGTGTGCCCGGGCAGCCAGCAGGGCAAACCCCATCCCGGGCTGCATCAGACACAGCATCACCCGCTGTGACTGGGATCATCCTGCTGGATTCAGCCGTGGTGCAGCCTCACCCTGAGTCCTGTGCGCTGTGCTGGGCCCCACAGTCGGAGAAGGACGGGAATGTCCTTGACTGGTCCAGAGGAGGACACGAGAGCTGCTGGAAGGGCTGGAAGGCACATCCTGTGAGGAGCGGCTGAGGGCTCTGGGTTTGTCTAGTGTGGAGAGAAGGAGGCTGAGGGGTGACCTCATTGCTCTGCACAGCTTTCCCAGTACCTTGCCCAGATGGCTTTTGAAGGTCTCCGTGGATGAACTGCCCACCAGGTCTCTAGACAACCTGTCGCTATGCTCAGTCAACCTCTCAGTAAAAGAATATCTCGTTGTGTTGAGGAAGCACCAATCATATTTCAGTTTGTGCCCTTTTTCTTGAATTCTGTCACTGTGTGCCACTGGAAAGAGCCTGTCTCTGTCTTCTTTACACCCTCCCTTCAGCTATTTGGAAACCTCAATGAGATCCCTCCTTGAGTGTGCTCCAGGCTAGACAGTCACTGCTTTTCCAGTCTTTCCTCCTATGGGAGATGCTTCAATCTTTTCATCATCTTCATGACCCTTTGTTGGACTCTGTAGAAGCTCCATGTCTCTTGTAGTACTGAGCTCTAAAGTGAACACAGTACTCCAGCAGTGGCCTCACCAGAAATGAGGAGAGGGGAAAGATTGTCTCCATTGACCTATTGTCTAGAATTATGCAGGCCAGCCCAGCATATCCCCGGAGCTCTTTGCTGCATGGGCAAGTTGGCTCTTGTTCAACTTGCTGTCTGCAATTTTCTGCCACTGTACAGGGCAGGGGGTTGCTCCTCTCTACCTGTTTGCACTTTGTTAAACTTAAAACAGTTTTCTGTCAGTCCATTTGTCAGTCTGATACGGTCCTTCTGGCTAGTAGAATTCATAGCCCTCTGGCATATCATCCACTCCTCACAGTTTTGTGTCATTGGCAAACCTGATGAGGGTACCTTCTGTCCCATCATCCAGATCTTTAATGAAGCCATGAAACAGGATTGGAAGAAATACTGACCCAGTGGTACTCTAGTAGTTACGTGGTCTCCATCAAGACTTCATGCCACTGATCACCAACCTTTGGACACAGTTGTTCAGCCAGTTTTCTATCTACCTCTCTGCTCATTCAGCTGATACTTCATTGCTTCTCTGTGAGGATTTTATGGGAGACATCATACTACTGAAGTCTCAGTAGGAAATCTGTGCTTCCCTTTCTTTGTCTACCAAGGCAAGAATTTCATCATAAGAAATTACGATTCAATCACAGAATGATTGACATTGGAAGAGACCTTTGGAGGTCGTCTGGACCTGTAGAAGCAGAACAGTATAGAGCAGGTTGTACGCAAGAGCGTTAAGAAGGCTTTTGAGTATCTCCAGCAGAAGAGACTCCAAAACCTCCCTGGGAAACCTGTGCCGGTGCCGAGTTACTATCACAATAAAAGCATATTTCCTGATATTCAGGAGGAACCATCAATATTTCAGTCGGTGCCCATTTGTCCTGTCACTGGACAGCATTGTATTCTTTTCACTTTCCCTTCAGGTATTTATGCACATTAATGGTTAATATAGACAATGTCCACTGGTCTCCCCTGCACCTATCTACCAAGTTGTCATTTCATAGTAGAACTTTATAAGTTGGTCGAGGATGAAATCTCCTCTATTAATATATTCTGACTGTTACTGATTACCACCTTCTCATTCATGTGCCTTGAAATGGTTTCCAAGATTACCTGTTTCATAACTTTCCCATGGGTTAAGATGAGGCTGACTAGGTTGTGTTTCCCTGGATCTCCCTTGCCGTTCTTGAAGACAGGAGTGACCTTTGCTTTTCTCAAGTCTTCAGGCATCCGTCCCAGTTGCCATGATTGTTGAAAGATTATTGAAAGTGACCTCAAAGCAGCATCAGTCAGCTTCTCCAGTTCTTATTAGTACAACCACCCGATCCCATGGGTTTAGGCATGTCCAGTCATCCTAGTATTTCCTAACCTGATCCTACCGCACCAGGGACAGGTCTTCCTGGCTACAAATTAACCCTCAGGTCTCTGGGGCTGGGGACTCCTGAAAATCAGTTTTGCTAGTGAAGACTAACATGAAGAAGGTATTCAGTACCTCGGCCTTTTTCCATTTATTATATCACCAGGTCATCTGGAGAGAATTGGCCCAACATCTTCCTAATCTTCCTTTTGTTTTCTATATACTTATATAAGCCCTTCTCTTTTTGTCATTGACATCCTAACAAATTCAAATCCATTTGGGCTTGAGCTTTCTTAACTTCATCTCTATTTCTCCCAGGTTACCTTTTGCTCCTTCCACCCTCTGTATGGTTCCTTTTTGTGTCTGAGTTTGGTCAGGGTTAGTTCGTCCATGCAGGCATCCTGGCCTTTTTGCCAGAGTTCATTCATTCCTAGCTGGAATGGACTGCTCTTGAGTTTATAGAAAGAGAGCTTTGAATATTAACCAGCTTTCTTGGGATTCTCTTAACTGTATGGTCTTATCCCAGGCAACTCTTCCAAACAGATCTTCAAAGAGGTCAGAATCTTTTCTACTGAAATACAGGGTTGCAGTCTTGCTTCTCGCCCTTTTACCTGCCTTAGCAATCCTAAATTCTGCTGCCTCATGGTCCCTGTAGTCAAGGCTGCCTTTGACCTTCACATCCCCAGTGAATCCCTTGTTTATGAATATGAAGTGCAGCAGAACACCTCTCCTTATCAACTCTTCTACCATTTGGAGCAGGAAGCAACCATGAATGTTGTTCAGGAATCTTCTAGACTGATATTATCCTGCTGTGTTGACCCTCAGAAGTGAGGCAGTGGTTGAAGTCCCCTAGGAGGACTAGGTCCTGTGAGTGTGAGACTACTACCATCTGCAGAAGACCTGATTCACTTCCTGGTGAGGAAACCTATTGCAGACACCCACTATAATGTCACTCCTGCCTGTGCTGTCTTTAATCCTAATCTAGAAGCTCTCATTTGGTTACTCATTCATCCCTAGGCAGAGCTCCATGCTCTGTAGCTGGTCTCTCACATAAAGGGCAACTCGTCCTCCTTTGCTTCCCACCCTATCCTCCTTAAAATGCCTATATCACTCCATTTCTATACTCCAGTGATGGAAAACATCCCGTCACATCTCCATGATCTCAGTAAGACTGCAGCTCTGCAAACGCACACGGTCTTTATCTGTTATGTTTATTCCCCATACTGTATGTGTTAGTATACTGACACTTCAAAGAGACGTCCCAGCATATTAAACGTCTGGAGAGTGTTTGGGAGATTTTTCCATGTTGGTGCCTTGTAAGCACTTCCATGGCTACATGCAAAAAGCGCTAGTTTTGTTAATTTTTCTGATCCTTTGTGGTCACGTCATCCTATGAACTTTGCTTAGCCAGCTATTGGTTGCTCCCTCACAGGACTGCTGGTTACTCTGTCCCTCACTGCCATCTTTAGGACGTTCACCATCGCACTGGTGAGGATAATTTTGCCTAGCTGGTTATACAACCCAAACCCCTGTACCAGCCACAATTTTGCAGCTAGTTATTGATTTGTCCTACAAGTGCCCATCTTCTCAGCACAGTCAAGCATGACTGTGCTCATAACGTTGCTAAATAAACTGTACTTCTTCAAAGTATTAGTTAACAACATAAATTTCTTTTTGTTTTCATATGAGATTAACATGTTCTATCTGGGTGCTGTGGATGATACCTTATTTGGAAATGCCTGTAAGAGGTGGGTTTGGAAGACAAAGTTTTTAGGTATGTTTAGTCATATTGCTATAGGCAGTTCTGGTGCTTGTTGCCTCTTTTGTGCCCTCTTGAGAGTTCTGCATATGTTTTTAAATGGCACTATACATGTCAAATGCAAATCATAGAATCATGGAATCACAGAATTATAGAGTCATAGAATGGCCTGGGCTGGAAGGGACCTTTAAGATCATTTAGTTCTAACAACCCCCCTGCCACGGACAGGGGCATCTTCCACGACACCAGATTGCTCAGAGCTCCATCCAGCCTGGCCTTAAACACTTCCAGGGATGGGGCAACTTGTCTGGGCAACCTGTTCCAGTGCCTCACCACCCTCACAGCAAAAAAATCATACAATAAACTTTTTAAACATTGGTCAGCTCTTTTAGATGAAGGGAAAATGGCATAAAATATTTTTCCTTTTTCCCGACTGGTAGCTTTGTAGGCAATAGGGAATATTTCTTCTTTATTTTACAATCTGTAAGAAAAATGCTTGCCTATGATGCACTTTCATGGCTCCTTTAACAGCTAAAATGTCAAACTTGAATCATTCTAAGTGTGACGTGATGCAAATGGTGTTGGAAAGAAGCTATGGGCTATGTTTGGTCTGTGTGGACTGTGTTCATTGACTTTAAATGCACCATTGTCAAAAATGAGTTTGCCTCAGCAGCTATGCAATGTTAGCTCTTCAACAGTTAGTGAATGGATTGATTTGATCGATAAAGTCTGAAAATGAAAGAGACTTATTCAGCATTTACTGACCTATTTAAAGGTAAAATAAGACTGACTTCATCTTTAACTACTATCATGTAAGGAAAAAGGCGATTAGAGTAAAAACAAAATAAAACCCTGCCACAACTTTGAGGTATTTGAGCAGTTTCTACAAAATCTAGAACATTAGACATATAGCTAAGACTATGCTGAGCAGACACTCCTTAAAACTTATTCTATCCTTGCCATGACTTTTTCACAGGCAGTACATGTATGTGTAAACATATGCATATGTTAAAAAATAGCTAGAATTTTCATTGCAGGTAGGCCCTTCTTTCTCACAGTGATGCTTCAATGCCTTTCTCAATTTTACTGCTAAGATCTATCCAACCTGCCTCCCAGATTCCTAAGTCTACTAGCAGAGTCTGTGAGAGTGAAGCAAGTTAGGGATCACTTAAGTTAAATAGAGATACACAGCCCATGGGGTGAGATGTGAAGCACCTGAGGGTGATGAAGGAACTAGCTGTTGTTGGATAAAAGGAAAGAGAAAACAAAGAAAAAAAGAAAAAGAAAAAGAAAAAGAAAAAGAAAAAGAAAAAGAAGAAGAAGAAAAAAAAAGAAAAAGAAAAAGAAAAAGAAAAAGAAAAAGAAAAAGAAGAAGAAGAAAAAAAAAGAAAAAGAAAAAGAAAAAGAAAAAGAAAAAGAAAAAGAAAAAGAAAAAGAAAAAGAAAAAGAAAAAGAAAAAGAAAAAGAAAAAGAAAAAGAAAAAAAAGAAAAAGCAACCCTTTGAAGAGATGTTCCGGGTGGCTGAAAGAAGGTAAATGTTGCAACCGCCTTCAGGAAAGGCGAGAGGTTGGATCCAGACAACTACAAGCAGCCTGGAAAGGCTGAGGCACAAATCTTCTGAGAAGTAATTCCTGAACACTTGAGAATCAAGAGGGTAATTTTCTTATGCCAACATGATTTTACCAAAAATAAATAATGGCTGAACAACCTGAGTGCTTCCTGTAGGGGACTAGTAATGTGGATAAGGCAGCGGGTTTTAGATATTTTGATTTCCAAGTCTTTTGACAGTCTCCCAGTTTCACTATCACCAGCTTGGTGAGACAGAAGCTGGTCAAGTGAATAATAGTTGATTAGAAAATTAGTTAGACTGCTGAAATCAAAGTTTATACCAGTGGCACAAGTCCATCTGGCAGCCAGTAACTAGTGGCATCCCTCAGGGATCTATACTGAGAACAAAACTGTTTAATGTCTTCATTAATGTCTTGGATGATAAGATGGAATGCAACCTCAGCAAGTTTGTGGACAAAATTTAGCTTTAGTGGTCAGCACACAGGAGGGCAGGGCCCCTAGTCAAAGAAGCCCAGACAGACTGGAGAGATGGATTGTTAAGCCCCTCATAAAGTTTAACATGATTGCAAATCCTGCATCTGCATTGGAATAAGTTTGTGCAACAATGCAGGCTGAGGTCCAGTTTCCAGGGAACAGTTCTACAGAAAAGGACCTTAAGGTCCTAGTGGACAATAAGCTGAACATGAGTCAGACAATCCCGCTTGCATCCTCAGCTGTACTGTACAACTGCAGCTATCAGGTCCTGGAGAAGCGACCATTTTTTTGTCACTTGTGAGGCTAAATACGCAATACTCTGTCAAGTTTTGGGATCCCCAGTGCAGGAAGAATATTGGCACAGTTAAGCAAGTCCAGGGAAGGCTATCAGGATCAAGGAGGTTGAGCAGAAACCACAGGAGGACAGAACTGTCTGTTCAGCTCAGAAAAGAGAAGGCAAACGGGAGCCCTTGTTGCTGTCTCGTAACTACGTTATTTAAGGATAGAGAGAAGATGGACCCAGACTCTTCTAGGAAGTGCATGCCAGCAGAGGAAACAGACACAATTTGGATTGAGGAAAATTAATATTTTTATAAGTTAACAAAGTGGTTTTTGGTTTGTTTGTTGGTTTGGTTTTTTTCATGAGAGTTATCAAATCTTGGAATAAGTGAACAAAGAGAGTGTGGAATATCTGTCCTTGGTTGTGTTCAAGACTCCACTAGGCACGTCCCAGAGCAGCCTGATCTAATTAGATCTGCTTTGAGCAAGAGCTTTGTCTAATGACCTCTGGAGGTCCCTTCCAGACTAAATTACTCTGTGATTCTACAGATATAATTGAAATTCATATTTTATTGCTCAGCTTTACAAAAATTGAACTCTCTGCTAAAAATTCCAAACCAATATACATTTCTGTGGCATACAAAAGAAAACACTCATTGCGTTAAAGAACATACAGCTGACCATTTAGGAAATTAGAAGACCCAATGCTGAGTATATGCTTTTAAAATTACCAGAAGGATTTAATGTACAGTCCTAGAACTAAGCTCATCTGCCTTACATAATTTCTGTTCCTTACATTTCCCCTAGTTTGGTTTTTTTTTTTTTACCTAAACAGCAGATACCTGCTACCAAAGTTCTCAGTAGATATGTGATACACTTACTAACAATTTGAGACTGAAATGGCTTTCTATTTTCTATCTACCAAACCATTTCCTCTCAAACTCTTCTCAAAATTTTTCCCTGTCATGTGTGTATGTGAGTAACCACATGCATCTTCTAAAGAGCAGCAATTATCCCCGTTTCATAACTTCTTGATACTTCAGAATTTGGATTATAATAAGACAATATACTTTATTCAGCAGATTTGTTTTAATCTAATTACATAGGTGAATAAAAATTGCTGCATGCTGTTGCATCTAATGTAAGTTATCTATTATTCACACCACATTTACTTTTAATATTCATGCAGATTCCCTTTGACATAACCTACTGTGTCACAGTTAATCCAATAAAGATAAAATATAGCTCAGCAAAACACCAGTCGATTCCAGCATTCTGGTAATTATAAAAGACTATTTCACACTGGTTCCTTCAATCAATGCATTTCGCCTTGGATGTGATAGTGTTACTCTTTGAAGCTTTCAATCCTCCCAGTGGATTCAGGAAAACATTCAGGCACTTTTTCAGTCTCTGGGTCTCTGAGGCAGTTCAAAGAGCACAACAAGCCATCACTGGTTTATCCTCAAAGGCTGACACTGTCTGTTTGATGTATGATGACTTAAAAAGTCATCTCTAGCAAAGCAGGTGTTTGCTACCAGTCTATTGAATCAGCCATTTATCAGCTAATCTGTATGCAACCAGCACGCCTGCAAACAGATCTAAGGATGGAACACAGTCTCCTGCTGGACCTACTATTGATTTGATTTCCCTCTCTAATTTCATAGTGGTTTTGGCATCTAGTTATTGAAGCAACCTTTTTATTTTATGAAATAAGCGTATATGTATCATTCTGCTAATTGTGAGTTTGTGTGCAAGACCTGAGAGCTAAGATTTTGCGGCGATGCAGTTCCAGTGGGACTTGCCTTTTTCTTGATCCTCTGTGATCCTTGCCCGCCAGCTCTCATGAGACACGCAAGTGGTGCTGTATATGTTTAGTTTTATAAATTTTAACTGTAGAGCAGCCAAGACTGCGGCAGAAACATCCAAGAATGGGTCATTTTATACATAAATCAGGTTTTTTTTGTTGGTCATTAATTGAAAATAACTGGCTTTTGTCACTTGATGAGGGAGCATGAGTAATTTTTATGTATTCAATATCTTACTGTATAGTACAACCTGAAAGAAGCAAGCTAGTACCAGTTAAAATGTTGTGTGTGTTCTTCATAGGAGTATTCCCAGGTAGTTCTTGCTAGACCTGAGGACACTCAAAATTTGTACCATTACACAAAATCAGACTTATCAAAAATTATTTTATCTAAGGGAGAACTTGATATCTTTTCTGATGGGTGGCTGTTGGCCTCTTAAGACTGTTGTGGTGGTGATAGTGGTGGCTGTCCTTCACCACAGCTTCTACTCTTCCTTGCAGGTACGAGAAAGAGGAACAACTGTGGACCCGGTCTGCTTGTCACTGACTAGCAGTCTAATTCTTGAGGGTGGTGTGTATTAACCATTTTTGGGATCACACAGGCAAAAACAGTTGCCTTGTAGCTTTTTCTGCAATTTTTTTTTTTTTTTTAACTTACGTCTGAACCCATTGAACTGTATTATGGTGCCTACCAAGACCATATTTCCCTACAGGCTTGTCCTGAAACATAGCCAGTAACACAGAGTGTATATAATGGACAGAGTGGATAAGAAGAATTATGTGGTGTAATGTAATATGCATTCAGTTTAATGTTTTTTGGAAATATTCATGACTGCCAGGTAATGAATAACTTTCCTCTCATGCAAAGGTTGAGGCGGACATAACAGTAGTGTCTTTATCTCTGTTGCTGCACTTCCGGTGATGCCAGTAGGACATTTATGAGATTTTTAAGCCTGTTTGGACTTTCACTGTAGATATACTTTACAACTCTTAACATGTTATAAAAATAGACTAGGTCTGACTTTATTGTATGACATGTTTTTCCATGAAGAAACTGGGATTTTGAATGACATTAAAAAGGATGGTAAGAAGTGTAAACATCAGCTTATTTCCTTGCTTGCTTTTAACGTCACACGGTTCCCTCCTGACAGCTTTCTTCATATGAATTGAAAATCTTTGCTCTTAAGGTATCAGTCTTGCCAAATCTGTTACTGCTTCCACCATGAATCCATCTGGTGCTCTAATCCTTTTGTCTACAAAACTGCTTGAGAGCACTGCTCTGAAGTACGCTAGTATTTGTACACAGGGTGAGGAAACTCTATCTGGAACAACAAAACCCACTTTTGGACAGTGCCAGTGCTAAAGAACTGCATCAAGAAGAAAATACCTGAACAGTTAATGTCAATAAGACATCATGCACCACATACTTCATAGTGAATGCCAAACTGGTGCATTTGACAAAAAAAGAGTGGACTAAACATGTTTTGGGGTTTTTTTTGTTTTGGTTTTTTTTTTTTTTTTTTTGTTTTTTTTTTTTTTTTTTTTTTTTTTTTTTTTTTTTTTTTTTTTTTTTTTTTTTTTTGAATTCTGAGATTTTTTTCCTTATCAATTTCTGGGTTTGATAACTTTTATTTTTGCTTTCTGTTTTTACTGTGTTTCCATCTATTATATATTTCCATCTGTTATCTATTTGACAAGCATTAGAGACAAAAATATAAAGCTACTTAGTCATATCCAGGAGATTCTGGATTCAGAAATCAGCCATTTAGGCAACTGAGGCCACTAAGATGGCTTTTGTAATGTTTTGAGAAATGCAGTCTTTGCTGCTCAGGAGGATTGAGCTACCAACATCAGTCCAAGTACATAAGCCATTTACAGATGTCCCATATGGACAGCTTTGGATTAGAGATGAGGAATTACAGCAAAATACTGAGATTTCTGAACCAGCACTCCAGGGTTATGGATAGTGGAACTGGATGTTTATACTGTCTCCTATCATCTGTGAGGTTTTAGGGAGAAGATTTGCCATGCATTATAATGTACATAGAATACATTTTAAAGCTTTTGTGTGTCTAGTTAAAAATATACTCTAGCCTTAAAAAATTTCACTATATCTAGTCTTTCTCAGCAAAAAACCTAAGAACGGCAAAGGAGCTGTTCTTCCTTGAGATTATCTCAGCTGGTTAGAGAGTGGTGCTAATGGCACTAAGCTTGTGGATTCTATCCACACATTCACTTTACAGTTGGACTCAGTGACACTTGTGGGTCCCTTCCAACTCAGAATATTCTCTGATTCTGTGATTCCTCCTCCTTCTCCTACCACCACCTTTAGTCTCCTTCATTGAGGGACAAACAACTGCCAAATTCATCACCTGCTGATACTTGTCCCAGGTTTGATCCAGAGTTACTGCCCTGGGCTACTGCTTGTTTCTGGACCTCATAGACTACAAGGTATATCTGTCAGGCTAGAAGATGGACCTTAGAAAGCTGGCGTGGCATGAGGGGGTAAAATGCATGTGTAGAAAAGCAGGAGACTATTGGGAGTTAAGTAAACAGTGTAGCTTGAAGCGTGCTGATTTTACTGGCTGAGTGTCAGGGGCTGGATCTCAGAATGGGTAGGTGTAACTGCATAAGCAGCAAAAAATCCCCCAAACCAGACAGGTGAAGAAATCTCATACTTCTGTTTGTTTTTCATATATCTTGGGTACAGCCAACACATGTCATGGATGTCTTTTAAAGAATCTTGCCTACCCTTTTTGTATCATTTACATCTACTTCGTGAATATTAACAGTTGAATCAAATGTTTTCCTTATATTTTTATCTTCTACTGTTTCTAGTTACTTAAAACGAATGCGTATTTTTATGCATACCAACTAGATCTTAAAATTCTTCTACCTAGTACAATAAATATTTATGGACATCTAGTTTATAAGAGTTTTGTTTCTTCATTGCTCCTAAATTTACATAAATTTTAGAATTAAATGTATGATAAGATGGCAGAAAATCATTTCAAATCCTGCCTTCCTACTGGTGTAAAGATAAAAGTGCATTTCCTAACTTTACAGAGATTTTTCTCAGCTCCTGAAGTTTCTGCAAGAGCTTGTCGCTGACCAGAAACTAGGTCATGCAATTGTTCTTCAATAAGGATGCACTTCTGATGTATCTCAGCAGTAGCCTTTCTGTATTGGGAGTCCTGCAGTTTGAGGTCTTTACAAATTGAGCTTCATGCCACAGATATTTCTTTTTCTTTATTGAAATTCTTCTGTCTCACTTCAGTTTTGTGATTGACGTGTCTCATTCATACCGTGAGGTTATTCTATGTTGTTTATTTATTTAAATATATTTTCAGATGGATTCTCCTTAAGTTGAGAACTATGTTTACAATGACTTCTGCCAAGTTAACACCTGAGATACGTTATGTATTACAAGAGGGGGATTGTTGCCAGTGGGAGTGGAAGCTTGAGACAAAGTTTATTAGAGGAGCCCTCCTGTTGAGTCACAAGGTGCAGAAAGGACCTTCTTGCTTTCTAAACTCCTTCTCAGAGCTGTTGAGTGCAGCTGGATCCAATCTTAGCCTCAGACTTAAGTCTAAGAAATTGTAGAGGTGTGATTGAACCTTTGTCAACTTTGCTCTATAGAATTAATAATGGAAAATCAAACATATTTCTGTAAAAATGAATCATTTATTATGATAAATGATTACCCAAAAATATCTTGATCAGAATTATTTACTATACAGTATAGAAGTTAAAATTGCTAGGATAGGATAGGATAGTGCACTGCATCAAAGCCATCATATTAAAGTGATTTCATTAAAGCTAGCAAAAGCAAACAATTGTTAAAGTAGAGGTTGATGTAACTCACCCACACCAACAATTGTGAGCAAAATCTCTTTTGCTCAGCTTTGAGGAATAACGCTGCGGGGCATGCCTACCCGAAGGAGAAATCTTCATACACACTCCAGGAAGGGCTATGTTAGAAGAACCTAACTGTACAAAAGTGGGACTGGACTTTTACAGCGTAAAGTGATTGACTGTCAGTCATATGTCTTCTGGTCAGCTTAGCATTTTTCGATAAGGATACTTTACCATATCTGTCACATCTTTGTCTCACTATCAGGGTGTTGTCTTTGTGGCCAATGAGCCAGACTGGTTTTAGCATAATTCAATAATAAACTCAACATGACAGTCTCCTCCCAGTCCACCACTTAGAGCCTTGGGAATAGGGCACTACTTGAGTTGCTTGACCACATTCCAGGGCAGAACATCCTGCTACAGGATCACAAAACATTAATATGATCAGGCAGCAAGTGGTGACAAACAGCCATAAAATTCAGTTCAAACTGATAACCATGTGATAACCATGAGCATTTTTGGGAACCTAATTTGTGAAGAAGCCATATTTTTCAAGCTTTCTATTACTAAGAGGAAATGATATATTTTTTGTTTTGTTTTGGTGGCTGCTTAAACTGACTGTCTTAGCAAATACACAAAGAAATATGTAAAACTCATTTGATCAGATGCTCCTTAGTATGGATATGAATTATGAATCAATGAAAGAAACTCTCACTAACCAAGTTACCTTGGGATAGAATCCCTTTGATTTTAAGAATAACACATGCACACCTCACACACAAACACAAAAAAATTATTTCTGAATAAGTCTTTTTACTTCAATGCAAATAATCTAATTAGTTTTTGAGGGCTCCCATCTAATAAAGCTCCTGCTCAAATCATTCAGCCTGGGCATAAATATATCAACTTGGCTAACACCGTCTGTCTCAACATCTTTAAATACATAAGCTGTTTGTTTTAAATCCCCAATTATTTATTTTTTTAAAGGCCAGAATTATTTTTTTGTCTATTGTTCTGAGATTAAGAATTTAAGCTTTGAATCACAACTATCTTGCTGTGCTTTTAGCATGGTTAAGGAAGAGAAAACACAGTTGAACAAACTTATACTTTAACAGAGATGTTTTAGTGAGCGGTATGCCTACTTTTCTGAAGTATAAGCTGTTGAATATCTTGCAAGAACTATAATAAATTTGCAGTTGACTATAAATGCTTTTAAGATCCCCTTCATATCATCACTGAAGCAAGAACTTAAACTCTTATCTACCCACTGGTTTTATTCAAATTTAATATTAACACTTTGGTAAAACTAGAGGCAATCCCAGCAGAATGACTTTTTATTTTATGTGTTCAGATGAAAAATATCTCCACATTTGTAGAAACATTTTAGCCCTTTTACATTGAAGAATAGAGAATACATTTTATTTCTTCCTCCTGATTTGGAAAAATAGATGAAATTCTGTTTCCTTCTGCTGTTTATTGGTTAAGAGCAATTCTGGGACTCATTTTGTGCTGAAACTCAGTGTGGGGCCAGCTCTAGACATGAAGTGCTCCAGAGACTACTTTGTGCCCCAGGGATCTGGGGAATCTTGTCTGCCTTGAACTGTGCTGCTCAGGATGGTCCTGTTCTGTGACCTGAAGCTCTGGGTAGTACCTCTGAGAGCCAGAAAAAGCTAAGGGAATTGCTGTAGGCAAACATAGCAGTGGACACAAAGAATTGGATCCTGCCATGGGCAAAATGTGTGTACAGAAAGAGTACTTTCAAGCCACATTTTAAGCAGTTATTTCTATATCTAAGCTTACAAAGGAAATATGCCTACTGAGGGCAAGATCCATATTTATGACTACTTATAGAGTTAGAAGGGTAACCACTGTGTTTTGATGATTCTGCAAATTCACGAGCTTGTGTTACTACCATTTGGTAAATAGAAGGAACGATGTGCCTCTTTAAGACTCCAGAATAATCAGGTAGAACTTACAGAGAATGAAAAAAAAGAGAGTGATTAAGGAGACCTTGATTTCTGTTTGTATGACAGGTATGTGGTCTCAATGAGTTATATTGTTATTGAGAACTTCGGTATTGGAAAATGTTGTCATCCCTCCAAGGTAAAAAAAGGAAAAGAGAATCGCCTCAACATATATCCACAGAAATGTCACCTCTGTTGTATGGTTACTTTTTGAAGAAGTCCATATGGGAACAGCAGTGAACCTATCCCTGCTGACAGGTGAGCCTCCACCCAATCTCTATCATCTCATTCCCTGCAGGAAGATGGGCAAGAAAATAGGAAGAGCACAACCCAAAAAACCCAAACCAAATTGTGAGTCAAGATAAAGACAGTTTAGGAAGTGAAGCAAAGTTGCATATATAAGCAAAGCAAAATAAGGAATTAATTCACTACTTCCCATGGGCAGAGAGATGTTTGGCTGGGCCTGGAGAGCAAGGCCTCAGTACACATAATAAGTATTTAGGAAGAAAAATGCTGTAACCCAAAGGGCATATTCCACTCTTCCTCCTTTCCCTGAGTTTTTATTGCTGAGCATGACATTGTATGGCTTGGGATATACCTTTGGTCTGCTGAGTTCAGCTCTCTCAGCTGTGTCCTCACTCACTTTGTGCAGCTCCAGCCTTGTCCCTGCAAGGAAGAACTGGAAAATGAAAAGACCTTGGTGCTGTGAAAAAACTGTTCAGCTGTACCTAAAACATTGGTATGTTATCAGCACCAGCTGGGAGGAAATGCTGAAATTATAGTTATGGTAATATTGTGTGCTGAGAACATAGCAGAATCTAGCAATTTTGGACAGAGATGGTAAAATACTGCATGAGCAAAATGATGTGCTGGGAATTAAATATACAAATTCACTCTGATGGGAGGGAGGGTTTTTGTCATATGGCTTCCATCTGCTTTGTAAATTAAGGTTGAAAGGAAAGGAAGGAGAAGGAAAAGATTTTTGTGCATCAGAGACCGTAAAAATAATACAGTCAGGGGGGAAGGTCAGCAACTAGCCGATTCTGCATTCTTAATAGCAAAGTCATGAAAATCTTGTTCACTTGAAGTAATGGCAGGCACTTAAGTGTGCTAACAATAGAGGAGAACTAACTTGCACCATGTACTGTAGCTTCTTAGTAAGGTTAACAAACTACATTAACCATTCACTCATCTGTAGCTCATAATTAATCACTCCTTGAAAATTACATTGTATAATAAATGAGGACAGACATGATTCATTAAAACTTCTAATTAATTCTATTTAATACTATTTCATAGTTCATTGGTAAATGCTGAGAGAAGGATTATGCTATAGGATACTTGACGCATTACTGACAAAGAAGTAAATAGGGCAAACATAATGCATCAAGAATATTTGCCAATGCAAATACCAATTGTTTATCTCTAGTGGTGTTGGATCTATATTTTGTGTCAGTTAACATTTTCAATGCCAATTTAGATTTCCATTGACCTATAACCCAGCTGTAGAAATGAATCATAGGCTCAAATCTTTATCCTCTTCAGAGCAATTATACTGCCTCCTTCCCTGCCAAATCCTCTAGGAAAAGAAGTTTAAGAACAGCATTTTACTCATGGTGCAACCAATGTCTTTATTGTATCATGAACATTTGAATATAACATTTTCAACTAAATTATAACAATTTGGTCGTTAATATGCAGAGGTGAAAAATGCTCTATTTAAGTGCTTTAAAAGGTCAAAATAATGGTGAAGCAGAGCTGTGAAATCAATTTTTGTAGAAGCTCAGTTCTGCTTATATGCTTACTTTCCACTTATTTCAAGAATGCGAAATTCCATCATGCAGTAGCAGAAGGGTTCCACCATGGCTTTGCTCTGGTGTTTTCAAGAAACATGGTGCTGTTACCACTTAACAAAAATGGGCCCTTGTCATCCTTTCTGATCTCAGGAGTAAAATGGCAGTGTCCTTTCACCTGTGAGAATTCCAGTGATACTATCACTGGATGGAAATACAGAAGAGAGTAGGTTTCCAAAAGATTTTCTGAGCAAGTTCAAATATGTAGATATAAGTTACAATAAAAAAAGAAGAAAAATGTGTGTGAGGGTTGCTGCATGAAATCTTTCGGTCCCAACTTACTTGACAGTGCTTTATTTAACATCTGTTGGTCCTGTGGCAAAAGCTCTCCAGCTTTAATATTGGGAATTAAATTTAATATTTGATATTAGCTTTACCCTTTATGAAAAGGGCCTTTGGCAAGCTTCTTTTCAGCAATTTTACATCCTTTGCCGTAGTTTTTTTAGGCATTTTTCCATGCTTTTAACAGTTTCAGGAGACTGAGGCAATTAGGAAACTCAAGGCCCTTTAATTAGTTGTCTCAAAATGTTGAAATAATTAATTTCTTAATTAAGGTTTTGTTTCACAATTGCTACAAAGTTTCACTTCTGTGGCAAAACTATTAAAAAAGTTTTATTTTAAAACTTAAATCTACATGGTACCACAAAAATGATATGTGGCAAATGGCAAAATGTTAAGAAAAAAATTGGCATTAATTTGAACAAGCTGTCTGCTTAGTAAAAAGTCAAACTACTAAAAAAATACCAGTAAACTAGAAGATAAATTGAATTGCATTTGAACCATTAAACTATTTTTCTTCTGGAAGAAAAATCCAAATAAAATAAACCAGAAAACCCCAAACAAACAACAAAAAAACCACCCCCAACCCGCCCCCAAAGTCTCTGAATCCAGCCTAGTCCTCAGCTACCAGCCGTCAATTCTGAATCTCACCAGAGCCTCCATCTTAAATTGATCTAGTGGCAAACAAACTACCAAAGTTTTCCACTCTTTCAGCGAAGAGATTGGCTTGTGTGGCGCAGGCTTGAGACCATGCTTACTGTAATTATTGTTAAGTTCCTACTTGATACTTTGAGTGTAGATCAATGAAAAGTGCTCAGGAAATTTTAGAAATTCATTCTACAAGCTCAATTAATTTATAATTACAATTATTTATTGCTAAGGAGTTATTCATATGACATATTTATGATGTATTTTAGATTACTTATTGTTTAATCTCCAGAAATGCAAATATTTTACAAACTTTAAAAAGTGTTGGCAAGCGTTTGATCTTTTTGTAGAGATAATCATGCACAACAGGACTGTAGCAGACATGGAAGTCTGAAAACTCTCCTCTTTGTAGCTGATACATCTGCAAAAATGGAAGGGTTCCCAGCCAACACTGACAACAATTAAAAGAACCGTGATAGTCCAATTTTATTTCTATAGTTGTCTTCATGCTATTTACAAATTTAACATTGGCTTATACACTAGAATTAAGATGAAACTAAAGCACATGATGCTGTACATTCACATTGCCCTGTTTTATGACAAATATTTTATAACTGTGTTTGAAAATATGAAAATTGCAGTGGTCCATTGAAAAATGGTGGGGCGAAAATGTTTGGGTTTTGTTAGTCAGTATCTTGTAAATTGTATTATGTGGATTTACCTTATTGTATCTGATTGTTTTTACCTCACTGCATTCAAGTATGCCTGACTGCTCTTAACAGAGTACAGACTTAGTTTAGTAAGTATGAACCATATGGATGAATATTGCTGATCTAACACAGCAGAGAAGCACCTTTTCTGCAAGACGTTGTATATACTTGCATTGACTTAAAGATTCCCTATAGCATGTGGAAAGATATTTGGCCTTCAAGTCTTTTTTCCAGATATGTCTCTCCCTCTTACAGTAAAAGCCTGATGAAATTTATTATTGCAAAAGGAGACCTGAAATATAAACTATGAAATCACTGACTTATAGAACTAGTGGGATAAAGGGTGCATTAAAGACACACATTTTCAGGAAGTGTATTTCATGCTATGCATTTACATGACATGAAAATAAATAACAAAAGAAACATAAACCGTAGGTTTTTACCCTTTTTCATGTATTTATTAATTTTATGTCAAGAACTAGAGAATATATGTCAGTTTCTTGAAGACATGAATTGTGATGAATTAAATACCTCATCCACCATAGATCTGCAGGTTGGTCTTTAGTTAGCAATTCAGTCTTGCATAACTCATTGCTGTGAACAGAAGAAATTATTCCATTCTGCTCATCACCTCCAGATGCACATTCATGGTTTAAGTGCAGTCACACAGCGAATTAGGTCAGGGAACAGCTCCAGTTGAAATTTAATTCTAGGAAAAAAAGTCTTTGTTGTCAGCCAAATCATATCTCTGGTATGGTCTGTCGTACGGCTAGCCCAACTGCTAGCGAAGGTACAAGAATGAAGTGAAAAAGAAAGGCCTTGTAGAAGAAATAGTGTGTGCACTCTATTTCTACTGCTCTCAGTAAGACTTGTGTTATATTAAGTTGGAATGGAGATCAGAGACGAAGGCTTAGATCTTAAAAGGGGTTTAGTTCTTTGCCAGCAAATCAGCTTTCCAAGTGCTTGACTTTGGGAATTAGGATCTCAAGAACTTTGGGGGGATCTATTGCAAAGAGAGCTCAGGGTGAATCAGACTCTTATAAGACATCTAAATTCCAAGACTTACATCTGCTTAATCTACCAGACAGGTAGAGCTGTAATTGGTCACTAAAGATCTTTTTCTCTCAAATCAAGTTTAACAATCTTCTTGAACATTTTCTTACAGTAAGTTACTTCAATCCCCATGGTACTTCTTTTGTGCCCTTGGGCAATATGGAATAACATGGTATGCAACAATGAGAGAAAAAAACCTCTCCAGATAGACTTTTGCTGAGAAAAACCTCTCTAAAATAGCACAGAAGTAGTAAAAAATTCACTGAATAAGGTCTTGTAGCAGTTGCATGATTACCATACAAGTGCTGTATGATATACGTACTTTATAAGGATTCTGGGGCAGAGAAATATCTTCCTACTGAAGATTTCCCTTGCAGGTTATATACTTGGCTACATGAAGACCACCCTGCCACTGATGTATGGCAGAAAACTTAAGAACTTTGCTCCTCTGTAATGCATCTATAATGGGGATGCATTTGGGCTGCTCCCAGTAACCTGATTAAAAAAAAAAACCTGCAAGTTTTGTTGTCCTGACTTTGACAGCATAATCTATCTGTAAAAATAATTGGGTTTCAAAACATTGAATACCTTGAAAATAGAACTCTGAGGAATGTGGATTCAGTTTAGTTGGCTTGAGATCACTTTTTTTTTCCCCAGGAAGGAAAATAGCATCATAATCACTCTGTGGGAGGAATCCACATTGCATTGTGGGCTCCTTCAAGAAAACAGATTGAAAAGAGGAGTCACTCAGTGCTTATGCTGAGGAAAACTCTCTTCTCCCTAGTCTTAGAGGAAATTTTACATTGTTTTGGATTGTATGAGTACAACTGAAATGATAGTATGAGAGGAGAGACACCGTGGACTATCCAGTAACTTTTATAGATGACATTTCTGATAAGTTACGGTAGCCTTGGGTTTACCCAGAAAAACATAGATTTCTTAAGAAATCAGGAAAATACTACATTGATTTTATGTTCCATTCTATCCTTTGTCCGCTTATATTAGGAGAAACAGACATGTTGCTGAGTGTTAAGGTCTCTAGAGAGGAAAGGTAGGAAAAATATTTGGATGTTTGTCTCAAAATCTAGGAAAAGGCCCACTTCCTCATTTAAATTATGCAAATATTTATGAAATATTAGTACCTGCTCTTGGCCACTGTTCTATCCTTTGAAAATGAAGAATGAGGAACACAAATAGAAGAATGGGGAATGCAAAAAGGAATAATTGCACATAATATTAAGAATTAGACTTCTAAACTCAAATCAAGATAAAGTACAATTTACTCAAAAAATCTGTAGACTATTTTATGCTATATCTGATAACAATAGAAGCAAAATTATTCAGATATTAAAGGTAAAACTTACTGCTTAGTAATGCTACGGAAGACTGGCAAGAGCTTTGCCTGTACACACATGAAATTTTTGAGGATATTTATGATGATATCAGATGTTTTCTGTAGGATACCATCTCCAGTTAGCCACTTAATCAAGGAAAATGACTTGTCTGATAATATAAATCCTGTTAATGATGACCAGATGATGACAAAAATCGCAAGGGATTTTACTGAGTAATGATTATATAAAAATCATAATAGAGTTTTCATAGCAGGCATGCAGACTTCATCTGCAGCCACATTCTGAAAAGAAGCATAGCCTGCCCCTCCTTGCTTCCAGCTTCATTTCTGTGTCAGTGCCTGGGGACTTACACCCCTTGAGAGTGGTTTAGAAGGGAGGTTCAAGTTTGGAGAGTTGAAGCATGCAGATGTGGTGCTTAGGGACATGACTTCATGGTGGAGCTGGCAGCGTTAGGTTCATGGTTGGACTTGATCTCAAAGGAATTTTCCAACGTAAGTGATTCTGTGATTCTGTGAACTTGTCTAGATAGTACAGTAACAATGTCACTAAGTATAATAATATGTTTTATTAAATGCAACTGTAGTTCTGTTTTTCCATACCATCTCCACATACTACACATTGGACATGCTGTCTTTGCCAGAACTGTTCCCGTGCTTTGTCTGAAGGATGATTTTGGTGTACCCATGTGTCATTTATGAGCTATGACACAAAGCTTTGTCATGGCTCTGAACTATTACATCAATAGCTATCATTTTGATTTCTTCATGGTATAGTCTCTTCTGAGTGTAGCGCTTGTGAGAATTATATTTCAGTGTGTCCCAATGTATCGTCTGAGATTATGTCTTGTCATGCATATGTATTCTGCAGTGTAAGGAGTATGTACAGATTGCAAATCATCTAAATATTCCTCTCACAAACACTAGTTTGTTGAACGTGTAGAAGTAATAGAGAATGACAGTCCCATTCAATGGAGTCCTTAACTAAACAGGCTATATCATGATGCCCTGTTAGAAAGTTCAGTCCCCAGTGAGAAGTTACGAATTGATTCCCAGCATGAGCAACAGGAGAAAAGTGCTGTGGATGTTCCCGCTTCCTTTAATTTATTGGAGTAGAGAAAGATCTTAGATGATAGTGCTTGGGCTGGTAGGAGAGAAGGGAAATATATCAGTAGGGAGGGAATCTACCAAGGTTCAGTATTTGGAAGTATATTGAAAAACCTTGGTCTGAACTATATGAAGATCGAGAGTCCTCACAACTGAGGTATTTCACAAGGTTTTCAGAGAAATAGATTTGCATCTCCTGCCTCCTTGTCTCACAGGAGCAATGTACTTCAGGGAATAACATCAGTAAGACTTCCTGGGGGCCTTCTAACCCCTCTTCCATCCATCATGGCTGAATATTAAAATGGACTTTCAATATAGGTTGCTGGACACCTTCTGAAAATACAGAATGGTCCTGTCAGGTTGAACATCAGAAATTAAAGCATGTAAAATCAACAGTTGCTATAAAATCTTGTCCTTTTTATCCTAGATGACTAAGTTTCATACACATTTTCTGGAAGGCTAGATATTTTGTTTAAATTGAGGATTAATGGGGTATTGGATCTTTTATATTGTTGAATAACTCTTCTTCTATAGGTCACTAATATTTGAATGTTTTTGTGCTGGTATGAATCAGACCACATTGAAACAATTTGGCACAAATGTGTCACCTGACATCATATATGTAGTTATTTTCTCTAAGACTCTTTTTTGTCTCATCAGAACCCCTTTTACACCTACTATAAACTGAACTTTTGAACTCAAAATGCAGAAGTGGATTTAAATTAGAAAAAATCAAGATAGTAAGATTGTCATCCAGTAGTGTTCCTCACTAAGAGACCAAATTAGACACATTCATAAAAAATATCCTCTCTGTCTCTCGTTCTTTTGCTTTTGTTTATTCCCTCTCTCTACTACTGATGCTTCAAGGGGTGTGAGATAAATGAATCAGGTCACAGAAAATAGTTTTCACAGGTTCTCTCAGGGAGCAAATATGTATAACAGTGGAAATACTCTTGATTGCTTTCCATTTCCTTTTCCTGCAGATACTAGTTTCTCCTATTGCTTTCTGTAAAGCTTAAAACAACATCCATTTTTAAGGATTTGAAAGTGCTTTTCTATTTAAAATCAAATAAGACAAGCATAATTTTCATTCCAGTACAGTGTGTGTGCACTTCTTGAAGTATGCTGGATATATAGACACCCACAAAACATAATAAAATAAAAAGGAAAAGGTTGGGGGGAGGGGGAGTGAGAAAATCTAAGTGATGAAAATGAGTAATTGCTTGGCAGCAAGTCCAGAGGGAGAGAGCTGACACTGTACAACACATATTTCCTGAATATTGAGAGGAGTCTTGGTGCTGGGCAATCACTGCCTATTGGGTCAGAAATTTCACATTACTGGATTCATCAAAGTAGATAGGTGTCATAAAGACATTCTTTCCTGAAGTAAACATACCTTTTTCTTCACTGAACTGTCGTCTCTTAGTTTGGATAATGGGTACAGAGTAAAATCTTACAAGATTTATTAGAGGGATACCTGGAATTTGGAGCACTTCTTGCTATGATTTTACTAGTTTGTTTATTCATAAAAGAAGGAAATTACATAAATAGGTATATTTCTAGGCATGAGTAAAGCTCATACATATAATTCCACTTAGACTATACTAAAGTCCGTGCATGTGTTGTTAATGATGGTTTACATACAGATCTATCTTGTCTGTCTTGCCAAGACTACCTTCATGAAGGTTTGGTTTTTTATTTTGTTTTGTTTTATTGTCTGCTTTTTTCCTATTTAACTCTTTAGTTGAAGCAAAGCAAGCACTCAATTTTTTTCTTTAGTTTCACTTTCAGGAAGTACACAATTTAAATGTATCTAATATGAGAGTCATTTGTTCTTGCTGGTGAAGGAAATAGCTGGGAAGAACTTACAGAAAGAAAAAGTTTTTTTCTCTATTGGATTAAATGTATTCTCTGCAGTATCTTCTGTCTCATTTATTCTTCACCTGGCATCCTCTTGCCAATATTTTGTGTTCTCGCTTTGTTTACCTTTTAGTTACAGAAATCCGTAACACAAACTAATCAGGGATATCAAAGTGAAAGAAAAGCAGCGAGGCAAGATAAAAACTGCCATCTGGGTGTTCAGGCAGTGAAACAGTTTGATTAAAACTTTGCTTTTACCCTCATCCTTGGAAGAATCGTCATTTTTTACTTGAAAATGAATGCTGTAGCAAGTAGCAACAGTTGCTTTTCTTGGCTAGAGAAGTTAGGACCCCATTAGGTGCTTTCAAGAAACTTATGGTACAGCGTCTATCCCAGCCTTACTGTCAAAATGAATTGGAACACCTATTATTAACTCTTTCCTGATTGCAAAAAGTTCCTCTTGAGATATTTTGGCTTGTGGAATTTTCCATTATATTTTTTCCTTAGTGGAAAGCAAACGGGAGATGGGGGAGCAGAAGACACTCAATGCCCATGTCAATTCCTTTTTGACAGATCTGCCTCTAATGAATTGAAGAGGCTGGATAAAATCTGTCAACTTTTGGTAGAAAACAAAGTTGTTAAAATACTGAAAACAAATCTGTGGGGTATATGGTTCCTGGGTGGTTCTGTTCAGAAATGTGAGCTTACAATGTGCTCTAAGAGAGGTGCAAAGAAGCTCAGACATAGAAAATTGTGCACAATATTTAAAAAAAAAATTCAAACACACAGTCGTTTATAGCAAAAGTTTGGCTTTCTCCTTGAATAAGTGTTTTAAAAGGAAAATATAATTCTGTTGAGGAACCCTGTAATTGGAATAACCCTTTTTCTGTTAGTTGTTATCTTTCAACATGAAATGTGTTGTTCCCAACTTTACAGATGTAATTGAAGGGAAAAAACTTGGGCAGATGATTTCTGGTTCAGTGCCTTGATTTTACTAAAACCCTATCTTGAAAAAGGGTTTAGGTTAATAGCCTAAAATGAAGTTTTGGTATGTTTCACAGATAAAGGCCTAATCTCTACTGGGATTCTTTGAAAATCTCCCCGTTGAACACCTAGTGTGCTACAACAAATGTGGGATTATCATAATGAAGAAAAAGACCCACCAATACCAACAACGAAGCAAAACAAAACCCAAGGTGTAAGAGCTTTTCTTCCAATTTCTCGTCTGTAAAAGAGAAAACACGCATGAAAAGTAAAGTCTATGCTCCAAAAATCATCTTCTCCTTTTTTTTTTTAATTATTTGAGAAGATAATATTATGGAGGGCCAGCCTCCTTTCCTTTCAGTTTGTCCTCTCTGCAGAAGAGACCTTTCGTGTCACGTGGCAGAAATGAGTGGGTGTAGAGTGCTACCCTATGCAGTAATATAAGTAGTGGAGGAGTTCAGGGGGATATCAGCTAACTGCGAATTTACAGTAGGGACCAAAGCTGAAGCATTAAGGTGTATGTTTTACAGGGGCAATAGCAGCCTATGCCATACAGCTGTGGAAAAAGTAATTAAGAAGCAGCCTACAGTGAAGGACTGGATATGAATATACCTTTGTATAGAAACAGAGCAAACAGCAGCATCTACATGGGAGGCCTGTTTCTGTTGAGTAGATCTTGCCCCTAATATCTCTGAGACTTAAGCTTGTTGATGAGCCTGATCTATATTTACTGTGCCTAGCAATATTGCCTTATAAGTGGGCTTAGCAAGGCCTTGATCGAAGGTAGCAATGTTTCCTTTCTGCTCGCTTTCTCCATGTAACATGGCACTGCCTAAAATCTCTAGTTCTGATGGAAAGGCCTGAATTATTCATCAGCCAGTTAATGGCAGGTGATGAGATCTTTTCACGCTACAGCCCTGTCACTAGGTGTTTATTGCTCTGTTTTACCAGCAGCCCTGCTATTACTGTGAAGCCAGAAGAACCCCACATAGAGGCATGACATGTATCAGTA
This sequence comes from Melanocharis versteri, assembly GCA_013397845.1. Lineage (NCBI taxonomy): Eukaryota > Metazoa > Chordata > Aves > Passeriformes > Melanocharitidae > Melanocharis > Melanocharis versteri. The sequence goes on along the minus strand of VZTG01006863.1, from coordinate 434,024 downwards.
AGGATAGCTCTTTAAAGACTCTGTTTTGCCTGGGAGGTCATCTGAAGGTTATTATGAACAAATTATTTCTTCATTTCCGCTGACTGAGTAGATAGCCTTAATGATCTGTCACCTAGCAATAGGCTGCCTGTTCAAACATAAAGGATGGCATACTGATGGCTTATAACTAGAATCAGTTCATTTTAGCTATTCTCTTGTCAAGCATGTTTCCAAGATACATATATTATTTACATATTCATGAGCCTTTACAGACACTGACACCATGAGGGGGCCTGTCTGATAATGTGATACAAGTTTATACTGTGTCCTGAGGCACTTAAAGTCTATTAAGTGAATCAAATCTGTTCACTTCTGTTCTTCCTGGGTGGTGTTCTTGGCCTAAAGGAGTGGAGCTGCAATCAACATTTGTGTACAGTACCTTACTTTTTTCCTGTCCACCTCCTTCTTTTCCGTGTTGAAGTTAATTCCATTTTATAGAGAGGCATTAAGCTGAGGGAAATTGCCTTTTAGAAAGTCACAGCATCATTTTCTCATGCTGCTGCTGTTCAGAAATGTAGTCATGACTGTTTGTCTGCAGGCAAGGAAGACGACAGATGCAAGAAAAAGTGCCTTTTTAATTAATTAATTTTTTAAAACTCTACTGAGATATTGATCTTTGACCCTATTTCTGGTGAGGAAAGGTGGCAAAAAATAACAGTATAAGTGGGGTGGAGGATGTGGGGTCAGGAAATGGAGAAGAGGAGAATCTTCCAAAATAAAAGAGCTAAAGACTATGGATTTCTCTTATCCATCTGAACCTCCACTATCTTGACTATGTCTCTGCTAATATGTTATTAATTTTAACAGAGATGAAGTTAAAACATGCCAGCTAATAGAAATGAAAGCATAAGCAACAGTAAAAATTGGAATGTGTTTTGGGCTACTTCCTGAGTTTAAAAGAACTGTAAAAGACCCCTAATCATCTGCTGGAGGTGATGTTTTCCTTTATTTTAGAAGTTTGTACAATTTTTATTCAGATACCCCAGGATGTAGGAAAGTAAAGAAAGGATAAAAGAGACAAACTGCTATTTCCCTCCATTATTCAAAGGATGGAAGTCCTAAGAGGCAACAAGTATTCTCACTTCTCTCTATCACTTACTGGTGTGTTGTGCTACATTTGGAAGAGATTAGATGAAGAGACAGAAAGCTAAATAGAATCTGATATTGTAGCACATCCTTTTAATAAATTTTAGTGTTAATTCTTGTTGAAAATTGGTTAGCCACACAAGGCAATAATTCTGCAAGGGTTAAACTGCAGCCTAATACGTAGTGTTAACAGCGAGACAAATAGCAAGCTGTGTATTGGAGCTTCTTTATGAGAGCTCTACACAGACGAGGCTCACAATGAGAGAAGGAAGTCTATTGGAGGAGCCATCTAGGAGGTCTCTGTAACAGAAAACAGCGCTAATGCTGCATGTCCCCCAAACATAAATGAACTCTTTCACAAATGCAATCACATTCACTAAGGAAATTTCACTTTTGCACGTGAACGAGGATTTTACACGGACATTTTGGCCTTTTTAATTAATTAATTTTTTAAGGTCCTATTTCTAAAGTGAAAGTAAGACATCATTTTAGGACTTGCATGTTGTAACCAATCAAAATATGGCAAAGTCCAAATGAAAAAAGTTGTTGAAATATTAGTGTTGTTTGGTGTGGGGTCTTTTTTTTTTTTTTTTTTTTTTTTTTTTTTATGTTTATAATTTTTTTTTCTTTTTTTTTTTTTGTTAAAGGTTCAAACTTGTTTCTCGTTCTTTTGCCAAGTGACTTTAACTATTGTTAACCTGCATCATATGTTTTCCTTCAGACCACTAACTCTTCTGTCTTTAAAATTCTTAGACAAAGTTATGTGCTTTCAGTACCCCTGATTGCTTGTGAACACCAAAAAAAAAAATCCTTCTACTTGTGAAGAAATTGGTATTAATTTTCCTATTAAGTGCATCTACTTTAATGAAAAGTGTTGACAGAGAAAGGTGAGCTCAGTTAGCGAGTAGCAGGGGACTGTATGTAGTTTCTTGAAGTTTTAGAGGTTATGTATTGTTGGATGCAAAGGAGACATAAATTTCTTTTTAATGTCACATTTTTTCTCTGATTATGGTACAGGCTAGAATTCATTATGAACCTTATTCCATACACTTCAAACTGTGTTGAAGATGTGATGTACTCTCACCCCCTGCTGAAGTGAGGATTTGTGCAAAGCTTTCCATGGATGTATTGAGCTCAAGCAGCTTTAGCAGAATGCGGTTTTAGTCACATCCTCTGTAGTCAGAGGATGATGATGTCAAAAAGCCTGCCATAACAGTGCATATTGAAAACAAGGTGTCGTAAAAGAACTCGTGTTTATTTCTAATCTGAAATGTAGAGGCCAAAGAAATAGTGACTGTCTCCAGTGATACAAATTGTTTAATATTGAAGGTGGCGGGTAAAATTTCTCTGGTTTCTCCTGAAAACGTCTTTCTTTTTTGATTTTTAAATTCTCTATTTTTAATTTTATAAAGTACTATGTGTCTTTTATTTTACTGGATTAAACAGAGATTAAATACAGATTTTATGTAGCTGTCCTGAATAAATCTGGCCTTTTCAATGAGGCTTTGATCTATTTTGACGCCTTTGAAAGCTAACTTGGATGAAATGTCAATGTATTCATGGTGTAATGCAGTGAGGAGCATGGAAGCTTCTATTACTATCTTTGAGAGTTTATTAGAGAAATGATGCCTGACGAGAGCTACACATTATAGCAGAATTGTTAATTTTGAAATTAGCTCTGGTAGCTCTGCTTAAGAAAGTTTATAGGGGGAAAAAGTGCTCTCAAAATCATCTGAAATGAAGCCTGCAGTGAAGATACAGCAGAAGGCTGACGGGGGAATATGTTAGTTCTACCTGCTTTAATCCATTTGTTACCAGGAGGGACAAAAACTGTGCACAGATTAATGAAGCGTTTGAGTCAGATATGATGAACTTGTGCCTGCTTCTCTACCCTTTGTTGCTACGGAACCAGAGAGATGTGAAATTACCAAAGAACCTACACCCAGCAAGGAGTTCCTCTGATACTCAATTAGAAAATAAAATGGAACATTTAGGAAATGAGGTCCCAGCTTTCTGATGACATGTAATGCATGAAAGGCTGCTTTTTCTGGTGTGTACTTTGCTAATGTGTGTGGTATTGGTACATTAAGTAAACTGTTGAGTATGGCAGAACATATGAAGTGAAAGTCACTCTCCTCCCTGAAGCCTGACTAATCAGATGTTAAGTGGGGAAGTTTTCAGGTGTCTATCTCCTCCTAGCCTGCCATCAGGACACACCAGAATTTCCAACAGAGCTGTTTCAGATTATATAATAGGAACTGTATGTGCACCAAAGCTATTTCACACTAGTGTATGTGGTCCTGTTTTGGGTTTGTGTGGCCAGTTTTTGGTAGCTGGAGGGCTACAGAGATGACTTCTGTGAATAGCTGCTGGAACCATCCCCCATGTCCAGTGAAGCCAATGCCAGCTGGCTCCAGGATGGACCCACAATTGCTTAAGGCTGAGCCAATCAGGAATGATAGTAACACCTGTATGATAAAATATTTAAGAAGGAAAAAAAAAATTAGTTATTTAGCAGATGTAATTGCAGCCAGGGAACATGGACGTGGGAACATGTAAGAGGAACAGCCCTGCAGACACCAAGGTCAGTGCAGAGGAGGGTGAGGAGGTGCTCCAGGTGCCGGAGCTGAGATTCCCCTGCAGCCCCTGGTGCAGCCCATGGTGAACAAGCTGTGCCCCTGCAGCCCGTGGAGGTCCATGGACATGCAGAGATCCACCTGCAACCTGTGGAGGAGCCCCACACCAGAGCAGGTGGATGCCTGAGAGGAGGCTGTGAACGCATGAGAGACCTGTCCTGGAGCAGGTTTCTTGGCAGGACTTGAAATCTCTCTGGGGACTCACGCTGGAGCCTGTCCTTGAATAACAGCACCCTGTGGGTGAGTGACCTGCACTGAGCAGTCCATGGAGAACAGTTGCCAGTGGGATGGACTCATGTTGGAGAAGTTCATGGAGAACTGTCTCCTATGGGAGGGAACTGGAAAAGAGGAAGGACTCCCCTCCCTGAGCAGCATCAGGAACAACTTGTGATGAACTGACCATAACCCCCATTCCCTGTCTCCTTGTGCAACTTCAGGAAGGAGGTAGAGATGGGAAGAAGGCAGGGGTTGGGGGAAGCTGATTTTTAAGATTCACGTCTCATTATCCTGCCCTGATTTTGTTAGTGGTAAATTCAATTAATTTCCCTAAGCTGAGTCTGTTTTGCCCATGGATGGTGAGTGGTCTCTCCTGGTCCTAGTCTCAGCTCATGAACCCTCCATCACATTTTCCCTCCCCTGTTCCATTGTAGACAGAAGTAACAGAGGCTTTGGTGGGTGCCTGGCATCCAGCCAAGATCAACCCACCGCAGGTCCTAAGATCCAGAACCTGACTGAACATTTAGATTCAGTGTCTTTAAAAACCACCTCTGTAATGTCCTACCTATGACCAATTTTTCTCCACTGCCTGCTCCTCGATGGCATGTAGGAGATAAAGAACACCCTTACAGCTGTGCCACCCATGAGAGGCACAGTTTGAAGCTCTGTTTTACCACAGCTGACACTGGCTATGGGACAATTAAATAATAGAGCATCATTAAACTAGGAATAATGTTTGGAAAGAAATGGGAGAACCTGCCAAATGTGTCTCAAATTCAGTATAAGAAGATGATGTATGTTTTGTTACACGTATGTTTTCTAAAGCATATGTAAGGAATTTTATTACGTCCAAAACCAAAGGTATGGTCACATAGAGAAATAATATCTCTCTTAGTTATTGATTCTGTCAGGTGCAATGCATTCTCATTTTCCTGATGACCAGTGAGAAAATGTAATGGGTGCTGCGAGTTAGGATATTCCCCAGTCTTTCTGACTGAGTGACCCAGTGAGTCTACTTTTGTCTGCTTTTCCTACGCTATGATCTTACACATTGTTGCCTCATTTCTAGAAATCTGAGAAAGCTTTAAAATGCAAACTTTATGCTTGGAACTTGTAAGAAGGTTTTTCTACTTTATTTTGCATTCTATGATTGCAATTTATTGCATTTTCCCATGATTGGTGTTTCATCGTTGTAGGAATGTTAAATTATTTCTATTTTTATTTTTTACAATTCAATTTGTTAATTGCTATTTGACACCTTTTTAATGCTTTCTGCTTCAGCGGAAAAACCCATAAAATACAAAATATTCAAGAAAAAAAGTTTAGCCAATGTTTTCTTTCTAGGGCTGACTATAAACTAGAGATAACAGCTTGTAAATGGTACTTTGGAAGGCAGTTTCTGCTATAATGAGATTTTCAAGCAGCAGATGGAATTCCTAGAAAAGCCTTGTGTGTCTCTTGGGAGAATTTTTGTTTTGAAAATCACAGGTCTTTTTCAGCTCAGCTGTGTCCACAAGACCATACACTAGGATCTAGTCAATATATGGGGAGCAGAAAAATTGGTATGCCATTGTCATTCATCAATTATAAGATTGCATCTCTAAAACATAAAATGAGATTTTGGGGGCAAAGGAAAACTTGAATTTATTTTTTAATGTCCTTTACGTATTCTGTGAGCTAGGTAGGCAGCAGAATTGAGTTTCACACCACAGATGCACCAAAACTGAGGGACACGAAGGCAGACAAAGGAGCTTGATGGGGAAAGGATTCTCAGAGAATCTCACATCTGTGTCGAACACTTTCCTGAGGTGGAGGTTCTTGTAGTAGGAATGTGAAAAATGGTTGGAAAGAGACAAAGCTGGGTTTTCTACTGCTTCCCAAAATGTAGGGAAGGAAAGCAGATGGTAAAAATTGCAGTTTCAGGAAAAAGTATTTTTTATAGCTTTACATCAGTCTGCCTCCTCTGTCTGCCTTCTTTCTTCTGGTGGAAGACACAAACTAGAAGGTGAGACAAAACCCGCATTAGGTATACAGAAGCAGGGTGTTTGGATAGTGACACTGGCTTTTCTTAGCGATAGGTGGAAACTCTAAATGTCATTTGCTAGATCACAAGAATATACATTACTGCAAATTCTCAGCTCTGCCAAATTCGAAGTTAAAACATTAAAAGTGATACTCATTTGACTTATGAACTTGTGAATGGCAGATGTGTTAATGAGACTGAGAAACTGGTGCTTTATGTAGGTAAAGCGCTTGGCAGGGAAACAGAAAAAAATCTCTGCAAATCCAGCCTGTGTCCTCAAACCAAGAATGCAGGTGTGTGAAAAAGGATTAGTCTTCAACACAGATGCATTTAATGCATTTTGTATGTACAGCCGTTTCCTGTCTCACCTTCCTCAACAGTCTACCAATAGTCTACTGCAACCCACATCACTGCACTGGATGGGGTCAAGAATTGTACAGTTATATGGTAACCATCTAGGAAATCTTCTGCCCAAAAGCACCCACTTTTTTTCAGCTTTCACCCTGAAAATGCCAAAGGGTACAGAATTTTGGGACATCAGGACAGATGATTTTTAAGGTCAGCAATATCTTACGTGTAGACAGTGCTAACGTCTTTGTCAAGCCCATTTTAGCTGTACAAAGGTGTGACTGTAACTTTTTCTGCTGGGCTTATACACTGTTATCCTTAGAGAAGGCACAGTTGGTGAACTCCAGGATCAGAAGAGCTGAGGCACGTAACTTCAATGATTTTAAAGTAAGCTGTAATGAGACTAGGCCCTTCTCAAGCTATAATAAGAAATGTAAAAATATCTGTATGTCAAACCCTTGTTATTACAACAAGTACATGTCTACATGTATAGCTTGATAACAAAAACAGTTTTGATGTGCATTGTCCACTGTTTTGTTTTTGCTCTGTCTAGAGAAAGTACCCTAGAAGTGTAATTTTTAAGAAGTACTTTTTTATAGTCAAATAGATATATACAGTCTTTTGTCACAGGGCCAGTTTTCAATTTTATCAGTCTTTGATTTTTTCTCCATTTTTTCTCACACAAAAACCCTCAAATTCTTCAGTGTTACTGTTTCAGCTCAGTTCACGATGCACTTTGCTTATATTTTTGCTATTCAATCCCAAAATTAAAAATAATTGTAGAATGTATTTTTTATAACACTTCCTGCTACCATCCTGATGCTTCTTAAAGACCTATTCAGTACTGAAAAGTCATCACTTAAGCAACCCTGTTCCTTCAGATCTTCATCTTTTAACTGCTCTGGCAATTTTAGCCTTGCTTTCACCAAGGCAGGATATCTTTGATCAAGATGACAGTACATTTCTACCTTTGAATTAGATAACTGGAAAAAGAATGGGGATATTCTCAGGATCCAGACTATGTTCATCATTCATCTTTTGAGAATGTCATTAAATTACTTACATACAGGAGTTTAGTAACACTACCCTTCGCTAAGAACTTTTATGAAGGTAGTTATTTTTTTACATCGGCCAGTTACCGACAAAATAACATTTCCTCTTCTTGACTAACTAAACTCTTATATCAGTTATCAGCAGGAGATACTAGCTTTTGACGAGAGCTGAAATTCTGAAAGCTACCCCTCTTGAAGAGGTTCATAGAGAACTTCTCTCTGTGCTTGCTGTTAACTACTTACATGCACGTGAGGGCATTTAAATTCAACATTCAGTAGTACATCTACACCTTTATGCTCCTTTGCACAATCTTCATGTATTGTCTTGGTTTGATGCTACCTGCTTTTCATTGGAGGGGTCAAGCAAGTCTTTGGATTTCTGAGCACCACGCACCTTTACGTTTTGGAAACTGCTAGGTAGGAAAAAAATTCAGTCATGCTGACTATGCCCTCCAGGGTCCACATATCTCTCATGTGACTCATTTTGGACTGAGGAGCCCCTGATATTTGTATAGCATTATTTTTAAAGCTTCCTGTTATATTTCTGATTTTTTTCTTCCAGGGGGTTTACAATTTGATTCTTGGGTTATTTGTCTCAAAACAGAAGATGGAGTTTTGAATTTATAGCCTTCTGTAAAGTTTTGTCATTTCCCTTCTGTGAGTATCTGGGCTTCTGTTTGTTTGGTCTTTAAAGAAGAATGTATCTATGTTGTCACCTTATCACTATCTTATGCAAAGTACATACTCCTAAAGTTTCTGTGACACAGTTTCCTAGGTACAGTCTGCCTAACTAATGGGTCAACATCTGAACCTCGTTGAATAACAGACAGTTTTCTGGTAGATTTCCTTTAAGAGGGTATTTATTGTTTGTAGATACAGATGAAAATAATGTTTAAATTTCTTGTGTTATTTTGTTTCCAGAAGGCTTTGGCTTCTACAGAACTTTCATCTTCTCTTTCAAATCTTTTGGCTTTTACTCAAGTTGTTTTTGTTTATTCCTAATAGCTTGTGTTTATCCCTCTAGGCCCCAAAACCTTAATGAAATTGATCCTTCTTATTTTGATCTCTTCATGCTCTACCTACTCACAACACTTTTTGTTCTATATTATGTTTGCTGGAACATAAGATTTGATTGTGTTTGATGATCAGAAGGGTGGAGCACCCCTCCTATGAAGACAAGCTCAGAAAGCTGGGGTCATTCAGCCTGAAGAAAGCTCTGTGGAGACCTTACAGTACAGGGGGCCTACAGGAAAGCTGGGAAGCTCATGTAGTGAAAAGGAGGGGAATTATGGCTTTAAAGAGGGTAGGTCTAGAATAAATATTAGGAAGAAATTTTTTAATATGAGGATGATGAGACACTGGAACAGGTTGCCCAGAGAAACTGTGGATGCCTCATCCCTGGAAGTGTTGAGGGCTGGGTTGGATGGGGCTTTGAACAACCTGGTCTAGTGCAAGGTGGTCCTGCCTAAGGACTGCAGGTTTTAACTAGATAATCGTTAAGGTCCCTTCCAAACCAAACTATCCTATAATTCTAGGATTCTGTAATTAATTTATTTTATGTCTACACTCTACTGGCTATGAACTGGCTCTAGATTTGATTTGACGCAGCCTTCAAGGGAGTTTAAAGCTATTAGTTTCATATGAGATACCATTCTTGCATTGCCAGAAATGAGTGGAACAATATTAAAGGCTTGGTCTTCTAAAAAGGACTGGCGCTTGCTCAGCTGGACTGAAAACTTTTTGCTTTTTCTTTGACAGTTTAACCTCTCTTATTCCATGGAAAATTCTTCAGTATATAAGCAATACATGCTTCTGCTGTTACTGCGTTAGTTTTCACTCAGCAATCCCCTCCTGAGATGCCTGTGACTATACCATTCCAAGACAGCGTTTAAAATATTTTGATTTTGAGTCAAATGGATGTGTGGATACATTTGAGCAGTGTGGAAATGACAATCATCCTCTACAGCAGAAACAAGAATACATTGTCCTTTACAGGTATAAAACAGTCAAGGAGATTTTTCCTCTCTGGTGATAGATCAAAAACGGCCCTCAGAAAAAAAGTCCAAAATATCGATTTGATTTTATTTTTACTTCCCCCCAACCCCTCTCTCCCAACCTCCTAAATTTGTTAGTGCATCTAAAAAACCTCCATCTAAAAGCAGTGCCAAAAGGGGAAAAGTCAAATTATTAGGAGTTATATACCCTGACTAAATTTGTATTAGTCTTACGTGCTCAATATCCCATACATGTCCTTTCAATTATGATATACCTGAGACAAGGAATGGGAAGAAGACATCTTTTATTCTTTCAGCGTGCCAGCATCAAGTGTACTGATTTATTTATTGGTGATGACAGATAATTTGGTCTCACAGAATTTGTTTAAAAATGAAGCTGGTCATTAATCACAAGGTTTTACCCATTATTTTGATGTTTGCTTCATTTAAAAAAAGTTATGTAAGTATGGATGTTCTTTGATTTGACAAATGAATTGTACAGCTCATTTTCAGTTCCTCACTGAAATAAATTATAATGCTTACAAGAATGATAATTGAAAGAATATTTTTTATCTTAAAACTGGGTTTAGATGCCTAAGTAAATTTGGTGAACCATGCATTCTCAGAATATGTTTTTTGTTACCTTTCTAAAGTACATGAGTTTTTTCTTGCTTGATTGATATCACAAAAGAGGTAAAAGTGATAAAACACTGATTTAACTTCAGAGAAAGAAGTGGTAAATTAATAAGCATGATCAATATTTTAAGTAGGTGGGTATTGCATACATATAAAAATAATGCTTCACAACAATCTGGAAACTGTTACTGAATTAACATAACTTGTATCCTAAATATTAATATTGTTGCTTTTGGAAAATAAATCTATAATGAGATCGCTGGGATAAAATGGCACAAGGAGACAAGAGGTGATTGTGTACTGCCCAGAACATGTATTTTGACATAGATTTTTAAAATGGCCAGCTGCTCTTTCAAAGAGATCTCTCTCATCTAAACTTCATTAGGACTTGATGCTGGGTTGAGGGTATACATGTGGAACTTTTTTGAGCTTTACAGACCAATTCTTTAATCATTTATATGTCTATCACTGAAACATTGTCTTTAACTTTTAAAATTAAATATCTTAAGAAGGTATTTTACTAGAAGGTGGACACAATCTGGATCAACATTGCTCTCCTGCCTTTTAAACATAGCTGAGACTAACTTTGTGGAAGAATCCCTGGAGTACTAATGAGCTGAATTTTATTTTTCTCTTTTCCGGTTTCTCTGTACCAGGAGAATGTCAAGGCTCTGGCTATACGTTGTCAAGCTGCTAATTCTACACAACTTGCGGATTATAAGCATGGTGTTAAAATGAGTTTTTTTGAATTACAATTTTAGAAGAATGCAGAATCACAGGACTGTAGGGCTAGAAATAATTGCTTTTTCCTATCAATAGTGCGTAGGCCATTGCAGTGGAAGAGCACTGCTACTACTTCTAGTTAAACAAATCATAATACAGCATGAAGAAAAACAAACATGTATTTGTATGCGTGTGGGCTTCCCACCTGGTGTGGTTCAAGTGTGGTTAAATCAGAAATGCGTGTGCTGGAGGCAAATGGTGCTAACAGCATCTGTCCCACCTTTTCTGCTTCTGCTTCTTGCCATCTACCTTGCTTCTAAGTACAGCCTGTCTAGTCACCTACCTTGACCATTTCAAGCTGTTACTCTGTTTCACCAGAGCTCATTCATAAAAAAATTTCTCTCCACTATTGGGATAAAAATATGATCAGGCGGAAGTAATATATCCAATTATTTTTCTCACTGGAAGAGGTTACTTACAAAGTACTGACTGATTTCTTGGATTCTATTATGCTCTTCATCACCATATTTATATGCCAACAAATCTGAATGTAGCTCTGAATTCTGTGGCAAATTATGATGTGGACCATGTATTGACAGAGGCAGAGATTTTAATTCACATTTTGCGATCAGGGTTAGGAGTGTCTCTTGTTTTTGAATGCCTAAAAATCCAAACTATTTGTATACTCCTAACAGAGAACGCTAACAAAACTGGGACACTTTTGGTGACCTACATCCATGCTGATTACCTGTTTCATTATTGTTTGCTCTCAACCAAAGAAAATAAAATACATGCCAGCAGTAATAAAAATTGGAAGTAGGTCAATCTACAAACCCTCTGCATCAAAACCAGAACATAATGGATGTTTTCCAGAGAAAAATAAGAAATAAATATGTAAATGAAAGGCAATTAAAAGTTTCATATTTTTAGTCAGAATGATTAGCAGATTAAATTATCTCTTCATTCAGCACTGTGTAAATTATACCCTTCAAAACAGGAAGCACTACAGTTAAATGACTCTTATCTTCCTGGAAAGAATTTGAGAAAGGTACTAAGATTTACTTAGGTGATTTTAAGTTCTCCTTTCCTTTCAGTGGGCTTGGCAAGAAACTGTGAGCAATCAGAACAGGAACTTTAAATATTTCAGCAAAATCGGAAAGACTTTCACACAAAGGGAGGAAGAACTTTATATTTGGCTAGGCAAATATTTTGCTTCCTGTGTGAAGGCTTTAATCTTAGCTCAAAGAGGGATCAATATATGGCATGGCATGTTATCATAATTGAATGTTTTAACTGTAATTTATTGCAAATAAAATTTTAGATATGTTCTATTGATATTTGCTTTTGAGGGATTTGATTTTGAGAGACGAATGTGCACTTTCTATATCTAAGTTTCCAGTCTTAACTTAGCAGCACCCTTTTCTGCTCTTTTGAACTGTGAATGTCTGAAAATTTTGAATTAAAATAAATGAGTTGATTTTAATGTCAATTTAACATGTAATATCACTTTAGTCTCGAATCTCAATGGAACTATAAAGGAAGGTGGCTCCTCAGTGAGCAGATTCACACTTAATTCAGCACCTGTTTGAGGGTTTGTCCACTACATCATGCTGTCTTAAAAAAGGCTTTTCAGTCTCTTTATATGCCTGGAGACTAGTCAGCTGAAATCCCACAACCAGAGAAATTTTGCTGGAAATTGTGCTAGTATGATTTCAGAACTCCATTCTCTAGCAAAAGTTTTCTGTATTGGAACTGAAATACCTTCATAGAAATACCTTCATAGAAATACCTTCATCTACTTACCCAAAGACAGTCTCTGGGTAAATAAATGAGTGAAAAATGAAACAACTGTGAGAAGGTTGCTAGTTGCATGCAGAACTGAGTTTGTCTGGGATAAAGTTAGGAATTTAACTGTCTTCATAGTGACCTGTTGGGAGCTGCGCTTTGCATTTTCAGCTAAAACAGTGTTGACGACACACTGATCTTCGGGCTATTGCTGAATAGTGATTGCACAACAACAAGGCTTTCTCTCTGTCCCTTCATCCCCCAAATGTCAGGAGGTTTGGGGTGGGCAAGTGTTCAGGAGGGGACACAGCTGGAACAGCTGGTCCAAACTGGCCGGTAGGATAACCCATGACATCTGGAACAATATGCCCAGGAAAGGGCATGGCTGAGTGTTGTTCCTGAGATACTGAAAATTCATGTAGATGTGGCATTTAGGGAGATGGTTTCATGTTGAATTTGGCTTTATTAGGTTTACAATTGGACTCAATGATCTTAAAGGTCTTTTACAACCTAAATTTTTCTATGATTGTATGAATTCATGCCTGGCAATAGAAGTTCAAGCAAAGAATTAGGAAGGAGAGGCATTTGTGGCTTTGATATTTGCCTTTTCAAATAACCGTCAGGTGTGCTGAGTCTTTTCTTTCCAGTGAGTGTCCGGATACCTGTCTGCCCACGAGAAGTAGTGAAATAATCCCTCTTCTCGTTTTGCTCGCATGCACTACTCTTACTTTTCTTATTAAACTGTCTTTCTCTTGATCCATGGGCCTTTTCACCTCCCTTCTATTTATCTCCATAGCCCAAAGAGAGCGGAATGTGTGAAAGGCAGGGGAAGACTCACAATGGTTCTTTTTGGCACTCAAAGAGAAACTTGAGGAATTCATGGTAAGAGCTGCAATTGGGAGTGGCAATGAGCAACACTTAGGCTGGATATTGCTGAAAAGCAGAATGATTGTGGGGGCGTACTGTTGTAAACTGGTGAAGAGAGGAATGGTGGACCTTCGCAGTGTGTGTGAATTGTCTACTTTTTGCCAGTATTAAGATGATATTTCTTTGATTTTTGTATAAGGAATTGTTGTTGTTGTTGTTGATGTAATTGTAGTTTATGAAGATTGTCTGATGAAAACATATTTTAACAACAGTTCTTAAATACATACTGACAGTGGTCGAGGCAGATATATGGTGTTTGTGTGACAAGGTTTTGACCGTAACAGATGGTGCTTGCATGGGCACAGCTGGTGCAGGCTCTCTCCAACTGGTCCACTGCAGGACATGTCTGAACCTGCCCATCTGAGACGGTGGCACCTCTGGGAAACCTTATTTAAGAAGAGGCAAAACACTGCTTGGCAGAGAAGTGTGAGACAAAATGTGCGAGAAGCAGACCTGCAGGCACCAAGGCCTGACAAGAAGGAATGGGTGATCCAGTCACCAGGGCCCAGATTGCCCTGCGGTCGGTGGTGGAGACCACAGTGAGGCAATTTGTTCCACACTGCAGCTTGTGAACCTCTGCAGCTGCAGTCAGGGAGCCTGTCCTGAAGGAACAGGCAGCGCAGAGTGACTGCAGGAGCAGGCACCCGGCAGGAGAGCTGAGCTGTAGCACCAAAGTGTGTTAAGTAATGGGAAAAAGGGGAATGAATGTAACAAGATTTAGACAAATATATAGGTCCTTTAAATCTTAAGATACCATTGACAGAAAAGAGATTAAACCAGATACTCTAAATCTTAAACTGCCATTGTCAGCAAAACAAACAATGCAGTACAGTTCTAAATAACATAAAATAGAAAAATTAATAGCATTACATTATTCGGGAGGTTTTTTTTTCTTGGTAGTAAATGCCATAAGTAATTTTTATGTTGTTTTGAGGTGGACGTATGCTAGCATAAATAGTTATTGAACTGGGACATGGATTCATATATTATAATAGATTATAATTGCTGGCACACACGAAGCACACAATAATGTTTAACAGACTCCAGAAATCATAGGTTCTGCTGACTGTTTTTCATGGAAGCTTATACAGAAAGTTATTTTATCATGAAGTGCCCTTTTTTTTTCCCTGTGGAAAACCATTTAGGATCTTCATTGTTCCAGCATCATAAGTACTTCTTAGGAATAAATATTGATAATTTCTCAAGCATAGTAAATAACATTTTAGGTTGATTATTATGACTCATGTAAAAAAAGTCTTTCTTGATAAGGTTGCTGAAGTGGTTATTGTTTTCTTTTGGCTCATGTTTTTCTTTTCAGTGGTGCTTCTACTCTCCAGAAATTAATTTATAAAACTTTTTTCTGTTTTGCTACTTTTATATAAGAAAAGAAGACCAGACGTAGAAGACCAGAGTTAATTTCATAAACTATTTAAAATGACACCCTTTTTGTTAGCAATAAGCTGACCAGTAAAATAGCATCAAATTGAGCCTACAATAACTAAATTGCTTTAGGAGTATTTTATCGAGAGTGATGAAAGATGAAAAAGACAAATTCTTTTATAATTCTAATAAGAGAGCAGTCTTTCTAGTCTAATAAAAAGATTTTAGATAAACTCTGCTTGCCAGTTGTTAATAAGCGCATATTTCTGAACTTTGTACTTTTATAGGACACAGATGCCTTACATATGCAAATAAACTCCTGAGTTGGAGAAAACAAAGCCAAACCAATCCTTTGATGGAACATGGAAGAGATGGTGAATGGTCTGCCATTGAATCAGGAACTTCACAGTTGTGTCTTCTATGACATCAGTAACCAAACCCCTTCTGCCATCATTAGGACCAGACTGACAGAATATTTCAGCTTTCTGGAGCAAAGAGTTTGTATAGTCTGTGTGTTATTTGGTGAGTCAATGTACAGAGATACTTAGAAATGTTTTATTTCTCATATAAAATCCAGATTAATATTATATGTGGTTAGAAAGTCAGTCATTGCTGAGTAATGTGTTAAATCCATCCCATAAACTGTTTACGACTAAGAGCAGGAAGAAGTTTGCTCATGCAGCTAATGAAGTCGGGTAAGATGGATAGACATCTTAATGCTTGTTAGTTTTTTTTTTTTTAATTCAGTATATGGATGAGTAGTCAATCCACAAAATTTAGAGAAGGTCTGTTAAGTACAAGTGGCAGATAGTGTGGTATTTTGTATTAAATGAAAGCAATTAAGGATATAATTAAAGATGAAGGCATAAGAATACAATACAAATGGAAACTGTAATGAAAGGGACAAGTAATAGGAGTAAGAATTTTGTCATGGATTTAAAGTAACAGATAATACAGAAAGATCCCAAGTTGCTGACTAAACTTAATCAAACTGCTCTGCAATGAAGCAGAGCAACTGGATATCGTGAAAGGAGGAGTAGTTAATTTGTTGGTGAAACACGAAAATGTATAATCAGTGGAGAAACTGTGAATAATGGTGAGTGGTGAGTGGTTTGATAAAATTCATCACAGTATAAAGAAAAGTTGGATGGGACTAGGTTCTTTAGAATGGCATTGTCTAAACTGCTTTATAAGAGTGCAAACTAGCTTCAGCTTAATGCTGCATTCCCTACACCATCCCTTACAAACATGCAATAAATGTTGATATTAACAAATTGTATGGAGAACTGTTTTGTGCAGGTCATGGTTACTGGCCCTTCTGAATTGTATGTTTTTTATGCTAGCAATCAGGTCCATCGTCTTTAGCCATCGTAGAAAAGAGAAGGTTTGATATGCAAGTCTGAAGCCAATGGCAAAAGTCACCTTGATTTCAGTTGGGATTGTTTCTAATTAGGGGTTTATTAAAGTGTCTGCTTTGAATTTGGCTTCCACCTTTGAATGCCTGCCACTAACTCACTTCTTAAATGTCTAAATACAAAGGAGACCCAGAAATTTATTTTCTTTTATTTGTGAGAGGCTACATTTCTGCAGCTGGCTCTGAACTAATGGACATGAAGAGTTGTAGGCACTCTGTCTGTCTCACTGTTAAACCCATGTTTTCTAATATACTTGACAGCCTGCTCATGAAAATGCTTTCTGCCTTATGAAAGTTTTAAATTGCTGAGTCTGAGAAAAACATCAGTATTATGTTGTTTTTTTTAAAGACTGGAATTGATTTGAGTAGTGGGTTATTGTTACCAGTTTGTTTGCATTGGATTGTCTGCATCTATGTAAGTATATATTGCTTTCAATCCTCTCCCCCATGACTTCCTGTTAAAATATAAAGTTTTTAAAATTACTTTAAGTTGATTAACCTTTGAGTCTTGTCTTTCGTATTCTCACTCCCTTGCTTTCCCTTCCCCTTTTTCTTAAAGAAAAAAAAAAGAAAAAGTCAGGCAGCTGAGAAAAACCAGTTTTCTAAAAGCAGTAAAGAATATATATCTCCTCTAGCTAAGCCTCCTTATACCAAAGATGTATTTTCTTAAAGGCAGTTTTTATCTCTTCTTCAAAAAATTAATTTATTTATAGCCACTATGTTTATTGCATTCCTTCCTGTGTGGGTAGCAACAACAATATAATATTATGGATGTCTGTCAGTAATTAGAAAATACGATGGGGGCAAGGTAAATCTAAAGATGTCAGGGAAGTAACAGCCTTTCAGGTCCACAAGTCAAACCCTCGTTCCAGATTGCACTTGGGAGGAAATAATCCAACTTGTTCTTCACCATAAAGGAGAAGAAACTAAGATCTTGCACATTATTTCATCATTCATTGATGTAATGGGAAGAATGCTCTTAGAGTGGCTTTTATTTTTTAATGAGACCACCAGTCCATACGCATGCTGTGTCAGGACAAGAACAAGCCATGAACAAAACAGGGCAGCGCTGCTCTTGGCCCACTTCTTCTTGCATGTATCCAAAGAGTTTTGAACATATATTCTCCAAATAACTTTTTGCTTGTTTGTTTTCGGTTTTGTTTTAGAAATTGCTGAATTTTAGAATGTTTAAATATTGGAAATCTTATATTTGGAGTATTACAAGTGTTTCTGGTTTTAAACAAATTACATGTGATTTTTAATTTTTTTTTTTTATTTTAGAGGATTTTATTAAAACAAATCCACATTTTATCTACTTGGAAGTCTCAGTAGAGAGAATATTATATTGACATTTATTTTCATTATCAAGTTTTCATGGTATACTCCAGTCTATTCTTTTAGACTGTTATTTGCATCTTAATTTTCTCTTCTGTGTTTTATTTTCACATTCTTCCATCAGATTCTCTCTTTTTTTTTGGGTGGGGGGGGGGGGTGAGG